>JAOTOM010001052.1:0-56270 GCA_034440615.1 Ashinkailepas kermadecensis
TCCTCTCATGTCTTGGGGCCTCCCGCTCTGCGTTTTGATTTGATTTTTTGCCCATCTTAAGGGTGACCTTTTATCTCTTGTTGGACTCCTCTTCACTCCCAGGTGCCTCCTCTGCAAAATTACAAGCAACCTTTCCTATCTCAGTGGCCTTGTCATTTCCTGGGGACCTTCTTACCCGTCTTTGGGCCTTCTTTCCCGCCCGGGAACCATCTCTCTTATCCAATGGCCTTCCTCTCCTATTTTAGGGGCATCCTCGTTCATCATTGGGCCTCATCTCCAGCCTTGCATCTTCCTCTTCCGAATTAGGTGCCTCCTGCCACGTCTCGGGATGATCCTTTTCTATCTTGTTGGAACCTTACCCGTTTTGTGGACTGCCTTTGCGTCTCCAAAACCTCATCTCATATTCACTGGCTTTCTCTTCCGTCTTAAGACTTCCTCTTATTTTATGGGGCATCCCTACCCGTATTGGGCCTCCTTTGCAATCCTGGGGGCATCCGTGCCAATATTTTCCCCTCTCTTGATTTCTGAGGCCTACTATCCCCCCTAGGTGACTCCTTGTTCAAATTAGGGGCATCCTCTCACGTTTTGGAAGCCTCTTCATCTGTGTTTGGAGCCTCATTATCCTCTTAGCAGGGTGCGTTTGCGTCATAGTCCCAAACCTTCCTTCCTATGGTCCTCCTCTTCCAAAATATGGGCATTATTTGGCTGCTCTCAGTGGCCTTCTCTCATTCCTGCGAAGACCTTGTGATATATATTTTTTTTTTTTTTTTTTTTTTTTTTTTTTTTTTTTGTGTGTGTGTGTGTGTGTGTGTGTGTGTGTGTGTGTGTGTGTGTGTGTGTGTGTGTCTCGGGCCCTTTAAACAGAACACTTCAAGGCTAATACTTACGTCTGTTTGACGTCAGAAGGTTCTTAGGTAACAACGGATTACGCAGTATGGTCAGGTCATTTTAGCTCAAGCTTGCATAACCCTACTTTTGAGGTATAGAAATGTTGTTCTCAAGAAGAACTGATATGGTACTGGAACATTCCTAAAACACTGGCAAGCTTATGATATCATGACCTGACCTTAGGTTACTCCGGAACAATATATAGATTGATAAAGCTATCACTTCTGATTTTGCCTTAGTGTCCAATGCTTAAAAAGTAATTACATAGTAAGTAATTCAATAAAATCAGGCTAAGTAAGGTCAGATTACATGAGATCATATTATCGGGGGGTCATTGGTTGGCCATCCAATGTCACGTCGCACGATTTAGGCGACACCCAAATCGGATTCAGATCACATGACTTCACGAGGAACAGCAATATTCTGCATAAGATGACATAGTGTAAAATATCCATGACACATAAGCTGACCAAACTTCGTTGACCCATAGTTTATACCAGAATGCTTATTATATACCCTTTATCATTTTCGGCGTGCAACAAAAATTGCTTCCCACTCTATGCGGTAAAAAGGGACGGAATGAATGAACCTAAAGTCCGATCTGTAAGCTTCACCTTAAGGATCTTTTTAGATAGCGGAATGTTAGTGTTAATGAAAGAAAACCATGATCGGAGTTTTGGTGTTTTGTAGGTTGCAGCCACTCGAATGGCGGAATTTCGAAACTTTTCGAACGCCACTCTCTTTAAGGCAGGGTCTATAATGCCCACTTGTCTTGCCCTATGGACGATCTCAGCAATTACGAAGCGAATGGGGATGAAAGGTGCAGTAATCGATGTCTTTTAATTAATGTAGTGGTTTTGACCTACAACCGTAATTAATATTTTCCTTCAAATGTCTTTAAATTCCCCCCAAATGGCGTTGAAACGCTGTAATCACAACAATAGAAAATGCCCGATGGACGATCTCAGTAATTACTGCATCGATTTTCATGAAAATGGCTCTAAAATAAACTTCGACATCGATTTGGGGCCCGTTGAGTCATTGCCAACCGATATAAATTGGTAGAAAGCCACGAAATGAAGGATTGAAATTCGAGATTTGCCGGATGGACGATCTACGAAAGTAATTTACAGAATTGCGCCAAACACACTGATCAATGTCTTTTCACCATATTAGACCAGTTGAGGTAGTTAAGAGAAAAATTATCCTATGAAATGTAGAAATTCATAATATCACAATTCAATTAGAGATGGGTTCAAGGTAGACATGAGTTTTAGGTAGAGACGGGTCAACACAACAAGTCCATCACCCATATCCAATTGAATTGCGATGTAACCCATCTCTAGTTGAATTGTGATGTGATGAATTTCTACATTTCATAGGTTAATTTTTTATCTTAACTGCCTCAACTGATCTAATACGGTGAAAAGACATGGATCAGTGTGTGTTTGGCGCAATTCTGTGAATTACTTTCGCTCGATGCTCAGGGACGATGTAGACGAAAATGGCACTATGCTTACTTGTCCTCGTCGTCAGAACTGGTATCACTGATGTCTTCGTGCACTATCTCGGCGTCCTCGTCGGGCTTGGGTTTTCTCCTGAAGACTGTCACTGCAAGGACTAAACACGCAGCAAAACTCAGTACGGAAAGCGTATAGATA
The DNA here is from genome assembly GCA_034440615.1 of Ashinkailepas kermadecensis. Taxonomy (NCBI): domain Eukaryota; kingdom Metazoa; phylum Arthropoda; class Thecostraca; family Neolepadidae; genus Ashinkailepas; species Ashinkailepas kermadecensis. The sequence goes on from JAOTOM010001052.1 coordinate 2,550, forward strand.
ATAGGGTGGGCTTTAACAAGCATTCCTTTTCACTTCATTGGACAGAGTAGACGCTCTCTTTTCCTGTGGACGAGCAGCCCTGGAATGCTTCTTTTCCGCTAGATCAGATCACAATGCAAGATTGTATGTATTAGTATCCTCCCCGATAGCCAAAGCTTAATTTTAGAGGCATTCACTGCGAAAAATGCAGGTGTCACCTCAATACCTATAATATTATCACGAATAAAAACGTGACTGTAACACATGAACGCCTCTATGAATATGATGGGACCCTGACTTGCATGACAAAAACAAGAATGTTTTATAAACATCAAATTGAATGGCTGCCCTCTGTAATCGTTACCCTCCTCGAATTCCATCGAGAAAGAATACAAATATAGATAATAATATTGTCATATATGCCAACCTACGACTTCAGCTATGCGGCGAGCTTCGATTCCATTTTACATCCGGATTCGACTTGAATCACGTAAAAACCTCATGATGAGGACAGACATGTCTAGATATCCAAACACATTTAGTGAACTTCTCGTCGAATCAGATCAAACACCCACATTCCTTTGTGAAAGCTTAACAACTAAAATTACGGCATTGCATGCAAAAGTGACTCATGAAAAATGATTCTGATTCCTTTCATCCTGTTTTAGCTTTGACGTTGCTATGCTTATGACTGCCTCTATGATCGGCCGGCGCAGACATGGAAAGGATGTGAACAGTACCATACAGCATTTCCGGAAGACCAGTCCGACCAGCTCCAAATGAAACATAGCTCTGCGTGTTATATGACATGGTCGCATTACCGTATCTACCACTTAATTACGCCCAGCTTGGCTTCACTAATACACAGCGCATGTACCAGTGCAGCTACCGTGTGTGCCCTACGAGCAATGCATGTCGAACAGTTCGAACATAACGTGGATTTGGTAACCGTACGGATATCCTTATGGTACGGATAACGGATCGAATCGGGTAGGGACTGGTTAAAATAAACGGATACGGTTTGAATACTGGGTTGACTACAACATTTACTGCACAAATTAAAATATAACAAAGTAGCCGTGTTTCTATGTGTTTTCTAACCATCACTTTTCATTATAAAATGTTGGTATTAGCTGAGTTATAAGCAAACTTTCGGGACAAAATATGCGAAGCTACTAATCAACAATTGCATTGCCAGCTATGCTTCCACAGAGGTGAAAAGGTGTCAAATCTGTCACCTACACAATATCAGACACCGCCAGCTGTCACTGCTCTTCCTTATATGCATAAATGGTTCCTTATATGCATGTACCTTTTTCATAAATATCCTATAGATTTCAATCCATATCATTTACAGCACCAAGAACATGGAATATAATTATTGTTTCAAAATTTCCTTCTTGTGATCATGTACCTATTAAGAAGGAAGATATAAAAAGTTCTTAGAGCTTATTTCATTGACCTATATATCAGCAACTGACAAGCAAAAATTAACCTCGATAAATTGCACACAACAAAAATAGAACACTGGGATTACATGTAGGTGGCTTTAAGTATACGGGAGTAAAGGTAGATTAGCATGCATATGCATATGCGATTACTCATGTGTATTTATATGCTTAATTGCATGTGTATGCAGGTGTGGATGCAGGTGTGTGCATATGTATGTGTGTAAATATGTATGCATGCATATGTGTGCCTGTTTATGTATGTGCATTTTGGTACATGGAGATGTATGTATATTTGTATAAGTGATATGTGTGATTACATGTATCTACGTATGTTAAATATGCGTATGTGTAGGTGTACATGTGTGTGCAAATGCAGGTTGTGCATGTGTATGTTCATGGATCCAACTTCTCCCTTTCCCCATCATAACACACTTAACTATGTGGCCCCAGGGGTTCCTTGGTGTTACGCTTGGCGTCAAACGCAATGTTAATCGTACATCGGGGGATCTCAAGTAAAGTAAGAAAACAGGTAGGTTCCTGATGCCATTCAAGAACTCTGATATATTCGCCCGCGATAAGCTCGTCCGGATGTGAACTAGTATGCGCGCGAAGAATGCAGGTACAATTTATGAGACTCTGTCTCCATAAAATATGATGCGTAGTGCATTTATGAATGTTAGCTTGCATTCAGACGTCATTGTCACTTACAGTGATATATGGCGCATATTGTTAGTTTGCGTATTGTCTTCTGGAACTATTTTCCACCTTAGATGGTGGGCCGCCGGCGCGGCGGCATCGCTCGCGGCCCGCGCCCGACCGCCGACCGTCCGCCGTTCATGCTATGACAGGGCACGGAACCATTCCCTTGATATTAATGGACCCCAACGCCAAAGTTACAGGTATATTTTCACATTAGAAAAGATAGGTGATGTGCCTGGCATGATTTTCGCCACCATTGGAGTTGAGGCCGGCAGATTTCCTCGATATTGTTTAAGAACATTACGCTTATGGGCGTTGAACGGAAAGAATGTATCTACAACCGTGAATTTCTCCTACACCATTTTGGCTTGGCAGAGCCGAATGTTGCTTGGTATCGATCAATGCTGGAACTATATTTATTGTCGTGCCGCCACTCGGCGGCCCTACGGATCCTCTGGGCAGCAACTGTCGGCGCTTGACGTGCATCAAGCCATGCTACAACCTCAATAATGCCTGATAGCTTCATGCTAAAAGGTAAAAATGACAGGGTTGGGTAACTATAAAAGTAGTCGAGTGTGGTATCAGAAGGCAGCTCATTATACGTCGGTTTATTTGAGGCCATTGGAAATTAATTCGGTAGTGTAGAACATGAACAACAAGATGTTGAGTGGCCAATTGCTCCCATTCACTTTAACGGCAGAGTGAGTAGTGACAGGGCGAAATGTTTGGATAATAAAACGGACTACACATCATAAGAGAGCTTGTTTCAATGTTCTTCAACCTTGACCATTGGAAATTACTCGCACCTCCTCTAGAAACTAGAATATAGCATTAATCTTAGCAAGTCCACTTTGGTGGCGTTCCTTCACAATCCTGCCACCAGAGCGGCGCCACCGGTACTATGTCCGCTCATGACGCTTAACGACTAGCTTGCTACCTAGCTGAGGCTCTCTTGGGACTACTTCTACTAATATCTGATGGTGGCCTATCTGCAAAAAGAAGCACTTTTTGTGTTTCTTTTTGCAGGATGCAACCAATTGTACCGAGCTTTAGGTATGGAGACAGAGGACACATGTATTGGCACCCTGAGGGATTCCAAAGCTGGCTGTCCTAACTTTTGAATAGCTGGCATAGGAAAGCTCAATATCAATGGAGCCTGTAATAGTGCGTGCAGCCAAATGAGATAGGCTACTGCATGCGAAACAGTAGTCGACATTAGCAAAAAAAAACGTCACACACAAGTGCCGTGGTGTACTGTGTGGCGGAGGAGGTATCATACGTTGAACATCACACACACAAGTGCCGTGGTGTACAGTGTGGCGGAGGAGGCATCATACGTTGAACATCACACACACAAGTGCCGTGGTGTACTGTGTGGCGAACTTGGCGCGGCACGAGTGTGGGTGCCGTCTCTGGGTGTTAGATCAAAGTCGCTCATTTAATCCGCTCATCAAGGTTAAGATAATGATAACGATTGCCATAAAATAGTATGTTTGAAGGTTTGTCAAAAATGTTATGAATTGCAATTAATTCTGACAACTTTGGAAAGCGTTGAAAATGTGACTCCGTGAAACGTCGCCAATCAAGGTGTATTCTAGAACCATTTGGCATGGGTACATACGGAACACTTGGTTCTCACATTCCCGCAGACTTAACCACCAATCACGGTGCCGAAAGAGAGAGAGGGAGAGAGAGAGAGAGAGAGAGAGAGAGAGAGAGAGAGAGAGAGAGAGAAAGAGAGAGAGAGAGAGAGAGAGAGAGAGAGAAGAGAGAGAGAGAGAGAGAGAGAGAGAGAGAGAGAGAGAGAGAGAGAGAGAGAGAGAGAGAGAGAGAAGAGAGAGAGAGAGAGAGAGAGAGAGAGAGAGAGAGAGAGAGAGAGAGAGAGAGAGGTGAGACTTTCAGATATACAATGGGAGGGGGGAACTGGATGTTATTGAAGAGGAGGACTTAGGTGTGTTGGTTAAGACCTTAAAGCGAAAACAATGTATCTGAGCTGAACGCACTCAGAATGCTGGGACTCATTAATAGAAGTGTCATATATAAGAGCAAAAGTCATGAAAAATCTTACTTAGCATATGTGCACCCCACTTGGAATATTCTGTACAAGCCTGGAGCCTCAACCTAGAAAAAAGAGAAAAGAGAGAGAGAGAGAGAGAGAGAGAGAGAGAGAGAGAGAGAGAGAGAGAGAGAGAGAGAGAGAGAAAGAGGATGAGAAGGAAAAGCATTGTTGGGAAACTTTCAAACCTCTCGCATGATCTGGCATTAGACCCATGGGACACGTCACAGGCCAAGTTAAAGTGCAATTTTTTGTTCTCGGAAGTTGCGCCTTCCCACCTCTAATTTATGTCTCCCTCGAATTGACAGCTTAGCCAGACTTGGACAAAATCGACAGCTCCTGAGGGTGTGAATCTCATGATATATACTTTGTTCTCTGTCCATTGTTGACATGACATGGTTCACGACATGGTCAGGTCGAGGGAATTAAGAATATTATGAAGTCAGGACTGGTGGCAAGTTTTCCTCAATAAATGTTAATGTTAGATGGCAATCGTGGAATAATCATAAGCAGAAACAAAATAAGATTGAACTTGATACTATTTACCATTGCTATTTCACCTATGATGCCCTTGGTTGTATGTCCAAATGCCTGATTATGTTTTCCTCGCAAATCGAATTCGCTCTGCTGACTTCCACTAAATACCATGTTCAGATACGATTTGTATTAGTATCGATAGGTACCTACATGCAATTGGACCAATGCCGGTTTGACCTGTGATAACCTGGGAAAGGTCACGTCAGACATTTTAGTTCTCATCACATCGTAGCATCTTTTGTTTTCATTTGTGACATGCAATAGTCAAGTGCAATTGGATTCATAACGCTACCCAACCGAATTTCGAGTGGAATTGCAATGACTTGTAACTTTCTGATGACCTAAGTTTAGGTCAGGGGTGATCTACATGTATTATACATTGGTCTACATTCACATCATGTACCACTGGTCCATACGTGGGTGTGCATGGGCAAAGCGAACATGCTGCCGGTCTAATCTACGAACCGGAACAGAATTATCAAATTCAGAGTGTGCATACGGAAAACATGATCCCATTGATGGCACCATCTTCAGTGATCTTGACCTATAATGACCTCTATGGAACTGTTTTTAGATAACATGTAAAATTGATGGTCGAAAGGGTGCTGAAAGTTTGAAAGCGCAGTGTTGTTTAGCTCTCAGTTGGGAAAATGACAGGGGCGGTAAACATATCAGGGGCGGTCACATGTATCTTGTCATATGCATGCATTAACATGCATGCATGCCCGATTCATGGATGTCATATTCCGTTCATGCATTTAATATGACGCATGGGCAAAGCGAAAACAACATCTTTTTTTCCAAACATTGCTTCGAAAATAATCCTAATTTACAGTATACCAACATGCTCTCACGCTCACACTAATTTCATAATAAAGTCAGGTGTTCAGACGCTTAAGATTTAACACGCGCTGGAGGGGGGCGAAATCCGCCCACCCCTCCGGTTTTTCGTACATAACTCCAGATTTTACCGGTCGATATACGCCATTTTTTGCGTACCTGCTTAGAAATGTCTGGCGCGTCTTTTAAACCAAGAAAATTGAATTCGGCTGATTTTTTTTTCCAGTTAGGGGCCGTTAAATAAAAAAAATTCGTAGCGCCAGACCACAAAAATCGGCGCTGATGCGCTTCCCGTATATTGGCAAAAGGGAAGTGTTCTTGGCAACACTAGCGACTTGTTTGATGTATATTGTTATGCTATATAGTTTCAAGGTCATGTTAGGTCACCGAGACCAAAGCAGGTCAAGTTCATGATAGGTTAATGCAACCGAACTTGGTCAACTGGAATGTTGTGATAAATGCAAATGAATGTCATGCGATTGATGTCGCTTTGCATGTAACTCCCTACACATCCTGTAAACTACTGTTTGTTACTGTGTACCTAAGCGTTTCCATACTTTATTCATGTACTTCACTCCTTTCTTCGCGAAGCCGATTGCGCCGAGCTGCCCGACGGAGCAGTCGGGCGGGCGGCTAGGTTCCAGTAACTGGAACAGGTAACTGACCTGATAAAGTGCTGCTATATAGGTAACCTGAGGTGAAATGCCGGGCCTGGCATCTGTATTGCATCATTGGTAATGACCAAAACATCATTGATGCCCATTTTGGAGCATTTAAACACAGTCACAGCGATCCATAACAATGACAAGACAAGTCACGCAAAACAAGAACATTTTGACATATGCGACCTCATTTGACCTTGACCATATTAACCTAAGGTCATGTAAATTGCACACAATAAAGATCACTATCGTACCCATCCACTCTGCAAATTTCGTTATTCCAGCTTCAATAGAAGCTGAGATCTTAGGGGGGGCGGCGGAATCCTCCCCCCCCCCTCCAGTGCGCGTAATTTTCAGAGGCACTCCAGGGTGCGTGTTAAGAGCCATAGGGACCATCTGGGTTAAGTCTGCAAACGGAAGATACTGTAAGCCTGGACAAAAAGATGCTCAACAGCCTAACCAATGCGGTATCCTAAATTCTAAAGAATCTACCCAGCAACATTCTGCCGACCTAAAAATACCTATCTGCCCACCTATCTACCCCAGCACATACAGCCCTCTTCACTTGATTTCGCGTAACACACGTGGATCGAGTGGCCAACACATGCAAACCAATACCATATCCACGTTTTAAAGTGTCTATCTACCCCAACTTATCTAACAACTTCACTTGACATTGCACAACGCACTTCTCCACACCCACGCCTAATCAATGGTGTACGAACTCCATCCATGCCTGGTTAAATGACACCTGTACAGTATACATCTACTAGCATAATTCTCACCCAGTTTACCACCAATTAGAACTGAAAAACAAACAAGATTCTCCAGCGGAAATAATTTATCCACTCTATTTTTAAATACGTTCAATGAGAGCTCCCCACAACATCAGCAGGCAGCCTATTCCATTTACCAACCACTCCTTGACTGAAAGCCTGTGTGTCGCTTAACTCTCCTACACCTAACCTCGTCCAAACTGAATTGATTACTGCTATGTGATAATAAAAGAGCATCATGCAGGTTCACATCAGCTAACCTTCACTGCATAATAATGACTCTTTAGGGGCGTGTTCTACTCCATTTTCTGGTGTGTTATCTAACTGATGAAATTGCTACATTTTTCAAGTTTTCTATAGGATGAGTAATCGAGCTCGCCTACCGACTCTCCTTTCTAGATTCAGTTAACTCTGGAAAAGAGTGGCATTGGAGTATCATGACGATTATAATTCACTTCTTCAAGACTCGTAATCGAGGTCGCCTGCTGACTATCCTCCCTAGATTCAATTTACTCTGGAAAAGTTTGTCATGTGAGTATCATGACGTTTAAAATTCATGAGGCCATAAAGTAAGTGTAGCATAAAATAATCGCCGAACTCCCAGTTGAGTTGTAGGTACGAAAGGTGTCGCTTGATGCGCTGATTAAAATCCACTTCCCAGAGTCACAACAATATTGAAGAAAAAAACACCACTTTACTGCGCACACGCGTATTAACCTTCATCAATTATTATGGGTGTTGAACCAACATCATCGTCTGGGTGAACCGCTGCGATGATCACGCACACAGACAAATGCACACTTCACCGACACAGATCACTGCTGTCAGTGATGGAGATGTCAAACATCTCCATCGCTGCTCGAATAGGCTTCGGAAGGTACCTTGCCTCTCGAACAGTGAAGCATTTCTGCATCAAGAAACCAGCAATGCCCGCATCAACCGTGGGCACTATCTGGTTAAACACAAACATCAGCGCTCCCCATGCAAGGGGCATATCGCTGTTGGTACCGTTGATGCTACATATTGGTTCGTTATCTATGAACGCCATGCTTTCGCAAACTTGCGGCCCGCTGCCTCTCGGTTCAGGTTGTTGTGTCACCACGTTGTCAGTATCCCACCTCAACAGGCGAACAAGCGCCGTTACGCCAGTTTTTGTGAGCACGATGGGCCATTATTAGACACACATCCCATTTCCTGCTATTGCAGCTGATGTGTTCCTCCCACAATTAACTGATGGAAAATTATTTCACATAATCGATAAACAAATCTGTTTGTTTAGTCTTAACAAAGTGTAAGCACATGACGTCCACACAGGGGAACTAGCGCATAATTGAAAAATATGAAGTATATACTTGATTAACCTGGTGAGAGGAAAACCGATTCACGGTTGAAAAGGAAATCGGTATTTGTGAACATTAATATACATTAAACCAGGAGTGAACATATATTTGTATTTCAGACACTCACCTTCATGTCGTTGCTTAAATGAATCGTTTCCATACACGTTTTGTTGTTTGGCACGTCCAATTGTTTAATCCTGTGGCAGCTTCCAATTAATTTCGTTTTTGTTCAGATGGATGGTTATATTTGTTTGGTGATATCGATTGAGAACAAACGGTTTCAAATGCAGCAGTATCAAAGTAATAATTTCGAGGTCATTGTACTGTACGATCAACACCAACAACGCGATTAACTCCTAATGTTAAATCATGGTTTTAATAAAAGGAGTGATCCAACACATACTTCCTGGCATAGAGTAATGAAACGAATGACAATAAAAATGCCAATATCAGTGAAATTATGATATTGCTTAGTTAGTTCGTTGGGGTTTCGGACCGTGGCGACCATGATGGTCAAATAGTACCAATAACTAGTGCTTTTACTGAGGCCGGATTTCTGTGGATTCTAGATTGACTCATTTGATGGATATAAGTCAATGTAATCGATAACTCATGTTAACGTTTGTGACTACGGTGTATCAATTGATGCCAAATACAATATCAAAACCTACTTTAAACCATACAAAACAATACGAAACCTGATCGTTCATCCCAAGGACAAAATCGACAGAATCAAACAACCAGGACCGGTGTATAGAATGACTTGCAAGGATTGTACGAAAGTTTATGTAGGTGAAACTGGCAGGAACGTAGAAGAACGACGTAAAGAACACAAGCGATATCTGACACAGCCACAAAACTACTGGACTACACAAATAGAGGCCACAGGCAGGGCTCAAAATAAGCGCCGTCCTAGCGATAGCGCCGGCAACCAGATGCTGGCTTACCAGGCTTCAGTGGCGACCAAAACCAGAATTTTGTTTTGATACGTCCGTCAAGATTTTAGCCACGAAGGACATAATTCGTCGATGTATCAGTAATTTGTATTTAGCAGCACTGATCTTTTTCCAGATGAAAAGTATACTAGGACCGTACCGCGAATTCTACCAAATATCCCGTACCTCTTGCTTACCACGTTTATACTAGAATCTCCCGTCGGCACAGGACGGCACTTTCCAGACAACCACAATGCTAAACCAATGGCATACCGTGGTCGCCAAAAGCGCCGTCGGGACGGAGACCAAATGGTTGTGGACGTCGCCTAGAAATCTAGTTATAAATATGGAATTTGAAATCAGGCAACTCTTCATGACTTGTTCAGTCGTTCGTTCGAAAATTGGTGTGTGGGCAATTGTGCCCAACCGTGGTGGTGGATTAATGTCATGTTTTTGTGAATTGATTGCTGAACTGCCTGAATTAATATTGCCATTTACGAGGTAGGTGCGTAGTTAGATATCCAGGCGTGGACTATTTGTAAAAGATGAAAACCAGCAAAAGGTTAAAATGACAGGGGAAGGATGCAAGACGGCAAAATAATAATAAGGGGAGGCGTTTTGTGGCGACAAAGGATGTTCGTGTTCAGGAGCCGAGCAGAACATCCACAAGCACACCAAGAACAAACATGAGGAGCATGAGTGAAACTAGAAGCACACATTTTGGCAGAATTACAGCTGTGGTGAGCTCGCTGCAGTATACATTTCATGACCCCAGGTCAATGCCTTCAGGGTCAAATGAGGTCACAATCAGCCTCCACTCCACCCCAGCCTGCACCGCCCGTACGACAGAAAGTATGCACGTTCCACTGCAGAACGGTAGATAGACCGTTCATACGTACGCTCGCTACTATGCAGGTACAGACCGTGCGTGCTGTCGTTACGTCCGGTAGTATGGACCCATCGTGCGATCGTTACGGTCAGCGTTAAGACAATGGGACCATTCATTCCCATTCAAAATACTACACATTTTTTTGCTCTTTATTTGTGCGGAAGAACTTCGGTTTCTCTTGTCCCGAAGAAAGAACGGTTAGCTCTGCTATATTCTATTAAGAAAGAAAATGCCTAGGCCAGAATGCTAAGCCTGCAGTGACACATCAGGTCTAAGGCATTAAAAATTCCCCAAGCTATCTAGGTTACATTAGGCATTATTTGGCATTGTACACTATTCTTCATTATGCTACCCCACTCAAATACCAATATTTTGGTATTATATTGCATACCAACTGAAAAGTGCCTATGCACTTGTGCTGGTAATAAGTGGCTAGGTAGGCCACATCCCACAGCATCTTAATCATATCAAGGAACATGTTTTTACAATATTTATGTCTCGAAATGCCATATGACATATTATGTAGATTCCTCCCAACATTTACACTGGACAATGCTACACATGGCCATATCCTTTTACCTAGGAATGTACCTACCTAGGTACCTATCCACCTACATACATACCTAGGTACCTACCTCAATATTTTGGTATTATATTGCATACCAACTGGAAAGTGCCTATGCACTTGTGCTGGTAATAAGTGGCTAGGTAGGCCACATCCCACAGCATCTTAATGATATCAAGGAACATGGTTTTACAATATTTATGTCTTGAAATGCCATATGACATATTATGTAGATTCCTCCCAACATTTACACTCTGGACAATGCTACACATGACCATATCCTTTTACCTAGGAATGTACCTACCTTGGTACCTATCCACCTACATACATACCTAGGTACCTACCTACACAGGAGCTTGTCTTAATCATGTTCAAAAACATGATCTCACAATTTTGTGTATTATTGCACTTCAAGGTATCCAGGAGACAAATTGTACACACATTTTACCCCACAAAGCAAAAATGGAGTTAGGTTTGGTTAGGTTAGGTTAGGCTAGGCTTTTCTCTTCAGTTGGAAAAAACTTCCCATTTTTTGTAGATTTTGTTCACAAAAAGTGCTCTTCTTCAAAACAGGTTTAATTTAATCTGTTAACCTAGTTAACTAGGCTCTGCAATGTAAGGTTTTTAAGTTGAAAAGTCTTCAGAAGTAAATGGGAAATTTTCCATTTCTTTAGGAATTTATTTTCCTGCATGCAAGTTTAGGGTTATGCTGTGCTACATTTTTGCTTACTCTTGAACATTATTTTTATGCTATGTTATCAAACTCCAGCCTGTTTTTTGGTGTTATTTTGCCTGCCAACTGAAAAATATGCATTTGCAGAGGAAATGAGTGGTCACACAATGCTATCCACCTACATAAACATTGCATTGGAAAAATAAATTGCAGGAATTAAAAATGTACCAAAAAGTGCAATTTAATACAATTTGGTTTCTTGAAATGCCAACATTACTCAACTCAAAGTCCCATTTCAGGTGTTCTTTTGCCTGTCAATTGAAAAAGTAATCATTTTCAGAGAAAATGAGTGGCCACATCATGTTAACCATGTTAATAAACCATTGGAGAAGTAAATCCAACAATTAACAAATACCTGAAGTCAAAAATGTACCACCATTTGTGGCAAGAATATCAACTGATACTTTTTAGTTAATTAAATTGAAAACCACAACCTAGGATATCCTATCCTAACACCTGATTTACAGATGAAAACATCTGATTACTGATTAGCACGTCTTGCATGCAGTCCAACCTGCAAATTACTGAAGTTCTGAAGATGGCAAGTGGAAAAGGTTTAGGTAAAGATATATGTAAGAATATTTAAATATAGAACTGGTGCTCATAATTGGTCTTAATGCTTTGCTTTTCTTTGCCATCCAGCTTGCCATATCAAAATTTGATGAGCCATTTACAATGCTTTGTTAAAGAATAAGCTGCAATGCTAATATGCATGAATATTACAGCACAATGCTGGTACCTTTCTTTGGATGGGTTTCATCCATATATCTAGAATAGGATATATCTAGGACAGATGGTCTTTTTCTACTCTGGAGAGGATATCTGTCTTTGGCATCCCAATTTAGTGCAAAATGAATACATGCATGTTATTATGTCAGATTTGAAACTATAATAATTGTGCCAGAATTTGTGGGCACTGTAGAAACATGGAACATGTCCAGATGTATTGAGTTATGCTTGAAAAAATGATGCTTGGTTCAAGCATCCTTTTTGCCAAATATCCCTGGATATGCACTATTATTTTTGTTTTTTTCTGGAACTATGCTAGATATGTCCAGAATAATATGCATTTTTCAACTTGGTTCAACATATGCCAAAAACTGAAAACGAGTAAAATTTTGATACTACATTTCCCTTCAATAGAGCTGTCATCAGCTGTAACATATTTGCATATATGCAGTATGTTTGGTGCTGTATGCCAAAATGCAGGTGGAATTCTTTAGTTTCAAAGAAAGGAATGTTGAACATGGCTCAATTTGTTTTTTTACTGTTGCATTTCGAGAGCACAATGCTTGGCATTCCATTCCAAAGTTACAATTTTGTCTTTTTGAACCATACACTCCTTTTTGTATTTGGCCAGTCAGCTTGGGCATGTATAAAACAGGAGGAAGTTTGCAGTCATTTTCAAACATCTCCAATCTTGTGGCCAAAAAGACCATGCTTTTTCATGGAGGATAGTGTTCTGGATGACAAACATCCAGCACAGAAACATTTTTACAATTCTGGTTAGACAGATTGCATGTCAGCAGTCACCACGGTTGGATTTGTATTTTGTAATCCTGGATGTGGAGAGGAAAATGTATGGGTAATTTAATATGGAGAGGATATTGCTATTGGGGTTTAGGGGCGCATCGACTGCAGAGGTCATGCAGCGAGAGATATTATTATTCCAGTCAATGACATCGGAATATCGCCCTACACTTTCCAGTGAATCTTGAGCACATCACAGAGCAGTTCATAGTCTAACAGCACCATCGAACCTCCAAGGGATAAAATGAGGAAGATTTCCTCAAGAGGATAATGTTCTGGATGCCGCAAATACAGGAATATCGTATTTTTCCAACCATAGCTGTCACTAATCTGGTGGTATAACTATATACCCCTTTTCTGATCACTATCGATTGCATACCCTGTTCGACTGAGTGGGACAATAACATGGTGCAAGACTTGGATCGTTGGCGCAATATCTTGATATCTTATGGCCGACCAAATGTTTCACTTCAACTTCGCATTATTAGCGTTGATCTCAGTTACCCCACCGTCGCCTATTAATAAAAGTCCCCGCATGCATTGCGTTTTGTGTGAACCCTTTTCTCTTTTATCAAGCTAAGGGGATGTCGGCCTTCACCTTGATACTGACTCCGCACTACAAGAACCGAACTATGAGCATGGATTTGCTAGGCTGCTCCAAAGTACAACAATATCAAGAAGTGATCCTACAAGATTGACATCCGCATAGTCAGTGACCTGCGCGCCATCCGGGAGTCGCCGACCTAGAGCGTCGTCGGCACTGCACTGGCAGCTGCGTCTCGCCTGCACATTAGCGTGTTAACTCCCAACACCGTGCCACCAGAGTCCATCCGCGCCGCTTACCACGTCCTAAAGAAACTGCTGCGCTCGCAGTGCAAGTGTCGGCACTGGTGGTGCATCTGTGGCTTATCTCGCCGAGGGCGTGGTTGAAAGTGTGGCAAGCACAGATATAGCCATGTTTGGCATAAACCACGTGCTGACCACCAAAACGTCTCACATCAATTGATTGTTCGGCGGAACGCCCCTGCCGTGGGCCCGTGACGTGGCACACACAGACTATCACATACAGAGTGCTGCAAAGAAACCCTCGCTTGAACAATTTTATCTTCACAAGCATTGGGGAGGAGGGGGGGCGATGGAAGGAACTGTGATCTCCCACCACAAGTCGTCCAGGGATCTTTAGAGCTTAGCATAGTTTTCGTCTTTCGAGATATGGTGAAGTAGAAATGACTACTTGTGATGCTTGTGATGACTATTGGAGGCGGCCACTGCCGTACCTGTGAGGCGGCCGCTGTCACGGCTGTCACGGCTGTGAGGCGACCTCTGCTGTGGCTGTGAGGTGGCCTCTGCTGGTGCTGTGAGGCGGCCGCTGTCACGGCTGTGAGGTGGCCTCTGCTATGGCTGTGAGGCGGCCGCTGTCACGGCTGTGAGGCGGCCACGCTGCGACTGTGAGGCGGCCGCTGGCACGGCTGTGAGGCGGCCGCTGGCACGGCTGTGAGGCGGCCGTTGTCAGGACTGTGAGGCGGTCGTTGTCATGGCCGTGAGGTCGCCGCTGTCATGGCTGTGAGGAAACCGCTGCCGCACCTGTGAGGTGGCCACTGTGACGGCTGTGGTGTCACCACTGCCGCACTTGTGAGACGGCCACTGCCGTGGCTATGAGGCGGCCACTGCCGCGGATAAAACTGATAGGCAGTGGTGTAAATGTTGATATCAGTTGCGCCTTATCTTATATTGTCTACAAAAATCATTCTTCCTGAAGGACGCTATTTAGAAATGCACCACCGACATTCATTTCGACCAGGATACCATTCATATCAGCGTGTTTTCATGTTTATTCCACAAAATGTACCCAGCTGAGAAATGTGCTTAAGAAGATCTTAAACAAAGGGGCTTATGCCTCCTAGTTGGTTCAGTTACTACCATCCACGTATAGAAGTACTGTACCTGTCAGCAATGAATAAACGTTCGTTGTTTTGTGTGCAACATGATGTAGATAACAGTTAATCGGAGTTCTAAGTATTCATATGGGACTCGACATTTCATCTCTTATATACACGATGGAAGATTGCGAGCAATTGATGTCAGATTGCCAAATATCGCTTGGGATTTTTCATCTTTATGTGCCAAACTCCAGATTGTGTCATCCTTAGCTATCTTCGAGCAAATTTTGTTCATCCCCCACTGTCTCCGAGCGACTTTGCTCATCTGCACAGTCAATGACAAATGGTTTACAGACAGTCTCTCAGTCTCTTCCTTGCATGCGACGGTGACGGATTTAGAAGTTCCTATCGGCAGGACACTCCTTTTGGCGCACCACAATTTATTCAGGGTGTGAAGCGACACCTATTGCTGAGGAAAAAATCGATGAAAAGCTGGAAGGCAGACAAATTTTCAAAAAGGAGCAAACGAAAAAAACACGTTTTGGAAATTTGATGTTATCCAATCCCGACGGAGGGCCACCACTTCCTCCCCACTCCCCATTAGACCCGTTCCTGATCGGCGACCAATTTCCCATAATTGAATTTCGTCGGCGACCACCGAAAGGTTTTTTTGAGCCCTGCCCACAGCCGAACATAGCTTTGACACAGGACATACGATAGACTGGGACAACACCGATACACTTACATTTGACACGAGGAAAAGACAGCGAAAAATCAAAGAAGCAATATTCATACAAACAGAACCAAACCCGACGCTCAACAGAAATATTGGCCGATGTACACTGTTTCCTGGGTGGATACGCCTTTTAACACTCGCACGTCCGGCGGTCCGCGCCAACTTCGCATGTCCGGGGGGGGGGCAGATGTCTGCCCCCCCTAAGATCTCGAGAACTATGCTAGGTAGCGACAAACAGAAAACGGCTTTAGATAGCTGGTGACAAGCTCTATCGAAAGTATTTCGGTTATTTTCTCGCTCTGGTCAATATTTAGGTCACTGGGTCATCATATGTCAAATTCGACCAGATCGGGTGGGACCCTCAGATATTGGCACATATCTCAGGACCTGTAACAGATAGAAACAAACTGCAAATGCTATTCGACAGCCCTTGAAATGTGCTATCGACATACGCTGTGTAATTTAAGTTCAGGTCAACAGATGGGTCACCGAAACAATGACCTCAGGTCAAGGTCATGGGGTAGAGTAGGGAGGTCATGTAATATATCAATCGACACGTCTTGGCGATACAAGCACAATGACGGTAATTTCAGCCTTCTAGCTCAATGCATTGCGATATAATGCGCATAAATGTGCTAGTGATTTCAGGTGACCTCAGCTGACCTTGGTGGGGCCACTGAGCAAAAATGTCAGCGATAACATTGCGAATAGCTTCCAACTACACGCCATAACGGTTGGAGGTCATTCCGAGAGCAAATATGTAACCAGGAAACATTTGTATATTTTTCCATAGGCCTATAATGGGTAAGCCATGGCCACGACCTGACCTCAGGTCAACGCTACGAAAAAAACGTGATATACATATTATAGACCCTGATAAGGTCATGACGTGATATAAGTTTGAAATCTATCGCCCAATTATTGTGGGAGTGATGCCACCTAGAACTCGGAGGGACGTTAGGTCACTTCGCCTGACCTGGTGACCTGACTTGAGATGACCCAGGGTCAAACATTTCTGAGGACATGCGGAAAAGACCAATGAGCAGCCATGCGAGGTTTGGCTTTGCTAACCTGATTAGTATGGCGGCAAAGTAGGAAAAACCGCAGGGGGGGCAGATATCTGCCCCCCCCCCCCCCAGACGTGCGCGGGTTAAAAAAGTGACAGATCGTTCTTGACGCAACATCACGGCCACATTACAGTAGAACTCTACATATTTACAAATGTTATTAAACTTGAGCAACAACACCAACATCTCCACAGAAGGCTTCGCATCTCTTCTTCTCGTTTGTCATCGTGTTTTTCGGTCTCTGTCTCCATCTCCTCTCCATCTTTCTGTCTTTCTCTCCATCTCCTCTCCATCTTTCTGTCTTTCTCTCCATCTTTATCTCTTCCTCTCCACCTTTTCTTGATGTCTCTGTCCTGCCCCCCCCTCTCTTTCTCTCTCTCTCTCTCGCTCTTTCTCTCTCTCGCTCTCTATCTCTCTCTCTCTCTCTGCCCCAGTCATCTGTTGAACTGCTGCCTTTTGCCACCACCATGCATCGTTCCATCATCGGTCGTGTATATATGAATTGTACCCTGGAAGTGTTTTATCGTGGTGTTCACGTTTTGTGCAAATAATTCAAATGTGAACGTGTTGTCATTTTCTAACCTTACCGAAATAAATGAACTGACGACGATCCCGAGATGGGATCGAAACCGGTTTTCCTTGAAAACCGATTTTTAACTACGAGCTTCAACGAACAGTGATCGTAATCGATAACTGTTAACAATTGCAGCTTACGAGCCTCTTTTCTGGCATACTGTTCAAACCTCACTATGTAGAGTGGGCCAGAAGGGGTCCGATGGCCCTTCTGGCACTATCCCAGAAGGGCCATCCGACGGTTTTGAAATGGATATGTCGACTCGAATGGTTTCTTTGCTAGAGTCGTGAATAAAAATGTACAAAACTTTGGGAGGTGGGAATAATGGCCAAAATTGATTTAAGTCAAAATCGACCATGGCCAAAAAATATTTGCGCACCGAAAAATAGAAGTTTGTTTTGGTACTTTTCAACATTTGTAGTTTATATTTTTAATTTTCTTTTTCTAATGGGTAGAGCGCACGGAGTAACGTTATTTTAAGTCAATGTAGCCCCATAGAATGTGCTTACTTTAACAAGAATCTTCGATTTTATCCCTCGTGGGAAAATGTGTAAAGCAAATGTTATCAAGAACGGAAATCTAAGATGTGTCTGGTGCATTTTGTTTCGTCCGTAAAGATAAGGGAACGCTGAACGTTTCATTGAAATATATTTACCCATGAAAGTGTGACGACTGGTTGAAATTCTTGGGGTGACTCATTTGACTTTGACTAACTCAGTGGCCATGGAAGATTATACCTAAACAATTTCACACATGTCAAATTGATTTGGGAAATGGTATGCGAAATTCCTGCGCGGTGCCTCACGACATTTTTACGTTACCCGCAGAAAACCATTGAGTGGGCGTAAAAATCACCATCCGAGACGGCGCCGGTTATAAAGTCAGTTGAAACTAATACACTCCATCCTATTTTATGATATCGAGTTGCCTATCTCCCATTTTATATCGAAATGTCTCACCTCCAGACCCCAGATGCACCACCATTCAAAGCTAAAAGACACATGACATTGATCAGCCCATTTACAATATATATATATATATATATATATATATATATATATATATATATATATATATATATATATATATATCATGTCCTCCGGTCCAGCAAATTTATTCGGTTTTCTTCAAGTGTGTTTCTACATCTTATATGGTTATTGTAAGATCTTCCAACTCATTTCCTGTCATAACATAACCTCCAGCTGTTTACAATGTACTTGAATTATCTTTGATATAGACTGATTGGAATTGCTTGCTTTGGAACTCGACTCTATCATAATTTTTACCCACTATTTCACCAACGATGGCCCTAGAATATATGTTGACTATACTTTTTAGTTACTTTGACTCCAACAAATGAGTACTTTCTTGGTCAGTCATGAGGGGTGTTGAACCTGGTTTAGTCTAATTTGCCTATTGGTAACGAACCTATCCTGACCTTGAAACAGTTTGCCTTTCAGCTTTCTTCACATTTCATAGGCATCTAAACCCGACAATTACTCTTTGCAATGAATTTCGCCCATGCAGAACCAGAACGCATTGCAATTCCCTCTAACACAATTTTGAATTAATGTTTTGGTGTTTTCTACACTTCCAAAATGTATGAACATGAGCATAATGCTATGATCATTATTGTTGCAGGTTTCTCCTATGTTTACATTTTACCACAAATTTTCCTCATTTGTAAGTACCAGATCTAGCATTTCATTTCCCCTTCTGGGTTCATCTATTATTTGAAATATGACATTTTCCTCAAAACAAGTCATGCAACGCCTTTCCGATTTGCTTAGGTGTCTAGATTTGTCTCCCATGCCAGCTACGTTGAAGTCCTCCAACAACAGGGTTCTCCCATGCTCTTATTTATATATCTTACTGCATCAACCTGTCATTGTTCTCATTCTGGTCCGGTGCCCTAAAGAATGCTGCAATCGTTAACCTTGTTCCTTTCTTCCGGATGATATCTAACCACAAGGATTCTACTCCTTCACCATGTACACTAGCATCTACGGTATACCATTACACTACTTGCTTCACGTACAAGAGTATCCCGCCTCCAATCATTGACTATCTTTGATGAGCATGCATGTTGTAGCCTGTCAATTCAAATTCTTATAAGTTATCATCAGAAAATGCTTTCATTAACCCATGCTTTCGTTATGCACACCAAATCTAGCTTTTCAGACAACATATATGCATCCAATTCCCAAGTTTGTTTCCGAACACTTCTGGCGGTAACATAAAACAAGATAAACTATTATCTTCCTTGCTTGGATTACTTCTTATTTTATAACCTATATCCAACATTACTTGCCTAGTTTTCCTGCACTGAACACCTACTCACTCTCCGAACCGCACAATACGAACTCTTCGTGACTATTGGTGAGCAATTCCACTTCCCTCATGCTCAGATGTAACCTATCTAATGCAAACATTTCCGTTCTCCCAATACAATTTCCCCACAGATATAAGACATCTACCCCATGATCCTTGCAATTTCTGGCCACTATGCTCTTCAATCCAATGGCCCTAGAATACCATTCTAAGCTTGCGCTTATCCTCGAGAGGATGGATGTTGCCACTCTTATCTTCCGACTTTGTGCTAACCTACCTATTAAAGCCTTGTGCTCTTTTATGGTTTCTTCAGTTTCACCTCTTGATATGTCATTCACAACAACATACAAAATTACTGTTGCCCCCTCTCTACGTTCCTGCATTACTCCTTCTAGCCTATTCCCAACATACTTTACTAGGCCCCCTGGGAAGCAGACTGGAGTCCTTCTGCTCGACTTCATCTCACAAAATGAACGATCAATATACCAATTTCTTGAGTCCACCGTAACTAAAACCTTTCTTTCACTGTCTTCAGCTACCTTTTCACCCACACATCCCGACTAGCATTAATCTCCCTCTCTTGCAACGCTTCAAACAAATTGTGCATTTCGATGCCCAGGTTCATTTCCTTAAAGCTAGCCTAGTGCTCCTACGCCTATTCACCATCCATTCTCCTCTACTATCCTGGATCTCTCTACTATCACCATCACAAGCACTCCTAGAATCCTGCACCTGGCCTGCTTGGCGGTCATTACCATTGGGCACATAATTGCGCCCAAGAAAGTGGTCAAAAGGTAAAAATGTCAAAAGGTAAAAAATGACAGGATTAATATATATAAAAGTAGTCGAGTATGGATCAGAAGGCAACTGCTTTTAGCCGGTTTATTTGAGATCATTGGAAATTAATTCGGTAAAGTAGAACATCTGATATACAATTAAAAGGAATACAATGTGATAACTTGGGACACAAATTCTGGAATTGAGTGCAAAAGTGACCGGGTTAAACCTTTATGGAAGTTGTTCAAGATGATATATAAATGTAGCACGTTCAATTTTCGTTTCTTTAAGAACATTGGGAATTGTCAGCACATCACACAGAAGATGTATTACGCGTTTGAATTACAAGATGTTGAGTGACCTATTGCTTCCATTTCACTTTAAGGGCAAAGTAACAGGGTGAAATGATTTGATAAAAACGAACCACACATCATAAGAGAGCTTGTTTCAATGTTGTTCAAAATTGACCATTTGAAATTACTTGGACCTCCTCCAGAAACTACAATATAGCATTAATCATAGCAAGCCCACTCTGGTGTTGTTCCTTCATACAAAGCCACCACTAGAGCGGCGCCACGGGTATTATGTCCGCTCATGACGCCTCACGAAAGCCGACTGTATTGGCGTACATATGTGTTGTGTACAATAATGCATGATATTGTGCATGGACTTCAGACGCTATGTGTGGTACACAGACCTATAACAGCACTTACGCAAATACTGAATCAGCCAGGCTGCACGGAGTTCCTGGAAACTGACCCGGATTCTCACATTTGTCTTATGGAGGCACATCGAAGCGCGGCGATGACCTTTACGCCCTGATCCGCCAGGTTTTGATGGCATGGTGGCATTTCGGGCGCAAGTTTGCGAACTTACTCGTACTTTCTACATGTGCAGAGCGGCGCGAGACCAACTTCGGCAGCGCCAAGCTAGGGGCGGATCCCATCCCAGAAAAACTTCGTGCGTACGTTGAACTCAGCTCCATTGGGAGAGTTGTCACTCGGTTCTTGTTGACACGTCGCTTATGTTTCCGTGCACGGTAAACACGCTGGGTTCACGTCATTCAGGTTTCCGTGGACGGTGGACACGCTCGGTTGACATGTCGCGGAGGTTTCCGTGGACGGTGGACACGCTCGGTTGACACGTCGCCAAGGTTTCCGTGGACGGTGGACACGCTCGGTTGGATCGCGTGCTTGCACCGGCTGGCGTATATGACTCCATTGTCCGCGTTTGGGGGTGTTGTTGCCCACCACAGCTGGCCGATCTTCAATCACTCGATGTCTTGATTCGTTCGATTACAGTCGATAACATATCAAGGTTTCATGGTCTTTGCATTTAAGTGTGGTAGCTCTCTAGGCAATATCAAGGAACACAGTTTAGGCGAGCAGAAGAAGTTCATTCTGAGCTCATGACGGGAACATATTATTGAGTGTTAGCCCTTGGTATGCAAATCCAATAGGAAGGCGCTCTCGATTTAGATCAGGAACACAATTGATGCTGTATGCCTCGGGATCGTAACAGGATATGGGTAGAATAGAAAAAGAAAAGCTGGAACTCATAATTATCGTGGATAGTCTTCATGATTACGATTTGTACGCAGTGTTTGCACATTTAGGTGGTGATCACAGTAGGATTTGCAGTTGCGTGTTGTGAGCACCGACTCACAGCAGGACGCAGCCGTCTGCACATGTCTGGACCTGTCTTGACGTGTCTGCACGTGTCTGCGTCGTGCGTCACTGTGTCTGCACAGTGACGCACAACGAGGGTAGAATTGATACAGGCTTTCGTTAATATTTCGATGTACATAAATAACCGACATTGTCATACTTGTTCCCCGTTTATTTCCATTTGTTGAAAATCAAACTGGCATAACTGCAGCCTAAGCGGTCTTGCCGATAACCTCAGATCGATAACTGTCCTTATCGCCAGTTATATTTATATTGGCAATTAATATGGAGGTTTCGTTTGACAAGCAAGCTGTTGTGTGTGCACCGTAGAAACGTTTCCTGTGAGGTTAGCGTTTTAGAGCTGTCGGTAAAAACGAAAGCAACATGGCTATGGCGATACCGAAACTGGTGGAACGTTTCTTTGGCATATTCTAGACAAAGCCGTGATTTTGAAGTGGTGGTCAAATGAAACATTTCTCGCTCGACCATCTGCCACGGTAGGGTAGTGGGTGGAGGAAGAGAAAAACATTGGAGAGGGAATAGAGCGTAAGGAATTTGAGCAGAAAATGTTTTCAGGCGAGAAGCTTTGGTAAAGTCAATGCGCTTTTTTTTGCTGCACCTAAATAACCGTGATGTAAGTCTGGGAGAACTTGTAAAAGCGCGTGTACGGGATGATTTTCTTGAAGTTGAATTTTGGAGGGCTTAGTGTCTGTTATATTCGGCGTGTTATTGAGTGAAAGTGGTTGAATTCCTGACCCTCTTTCTAAATAATTGTTAGGATAGCTAGCCATTGCATCGAGTGCGATATGGAAAATGTGTGTTGAATGGTGTCTAAATTTTCAAGGTTGAGGTGCTGGCACCAGCGCAAGATACCGAGCCATATTCTATGATGGGAAGAACTAGGAATTTGTTCAGTTGTAAAATTGTAGGACGATCAGGTCCAACACTGAAAAAAACTAACTTTAACACGCGCCCTGGAGGGCCTCTGAAAATTACGCGTACTGGAGGGGGGGCGGATTCCGGCCCCCTCCAAGACCTCGGCTCCTATTAACCCTCGCACGGCTGGTGGTCTGAGCCACCTTCGCCAGGCTGGGGGGGGTAGATACATACCCCCCCAGGTATCTCACGAACCAAGCAAGATAGAACGAATCTGAAAATTGCATCGGATAGCTCGAACAAATTCCAGTCGAAAGTACTTCGGTAGTTTTTACGCTAGGATTTCAACTTAACCCTCGCACGGCTGAGGGGGTAGATACCTACCCCACCAAAGTTTTCCCGCGACAGGGGAAAACGGCGCGCGGCAGGGCGCTGAAATTCGGCATACCTTACAATTAGCTATTTTACAATTACAATTAGCCAAAAACTCGAAATTAAAATTTTCAAGTTTGGATTTTCAAAATTTTTGATTTTCAAAATTTTGGAATTTTGCATTTTTTCTTTTTGAGATAGGTATACGAACCAAAAATATGACGTTCTAAGTCAACTTAGCATTATACAAAAGTCCATAGTTTATCTGCAATGTTGATGTTAGTTTAGATAAAACTACAAAATGAAAAAAATGACGTCATCAAAATTCAAAATTCGAAAATTCTGAAATTGTACGTTTTGGCGCTCAGTCAAGATAAGTAAACCCTGAAAGTGTCATTGTAATATCTTTGTTATTGAAGGCGTGGCGACTGCTTAAATATTTTTGGAGGTGACCTCACTTGACCCGCGATAACTCGGTGACCTTTGATGACCCGACCATATTTTTTTTTAGAAAATGTAAAAATAGCTAATGGTAAGGTATACCAAATTTCAGCGCGCTGCCGCGCGCCATTTTCCCGCTGTCGCGGGAAAACCTTAGGGGGGGTAGGTATCTACCCCCCCAGCCGTGCGAGGGTTAAGGCTGGAGTAAATAAATTTTATGGGTCGATGGACACGGAAGTGATCTCTATTGTATGCAAATTTCATGACCTTGTGTGAGTATCTTCAATGTAAAATGAGGTCACATGTCAAGATGTTCTTGTTTTGCATTGCATGGCTTGCCATTGTTATGGATCGCTGTGATTGTGTTTATGTGCTCCAAAATTGGCCTCAATGATGTTTCAAACATTACTAATGATGCAATACAGATGCTAGACCAGGAATTTGACCTCAGGGCACCTATATAGCAGCAATTTATCGGGTGAGTTACCTGTTCCGGTTATCGGAACCGGGTCGCCCGCCCGACTGCTCCGTCCAGCGGCTCGGCACAATCGGCTTCGTGAAGAAAGGAGTGAAATACATGAATAAAGCATGGTAACGCTTAGGTACACAATGACAAACAGTAGTTTTTAGGATGTGTAGGGAGTAACATGCAAAGTGACATCAATCGCATTACAATCATTTGCATTTATGACAACATTCTAGTTGACCAAGTTTGGTCCCATTAACCTGTCATAAACCTGACCTGACTTGACCTTGGTGACCTAACATGACCTTGAAGCTACATAGCCCAACAATATAGGTCAAACAAGTCGTTAGTGTTGCCAGGAACTCTTCCCTTTTGCCAATATACGGAAGCGGATCAGCGCCGATTTTTGTTGTCTGGCGCTACGAAATGTTTTGACTTTAACGGCCTCTAACACGAGACAAAAGTTCGGCCGATTTACGTTTTTCTTGCTTTAAGCGACGTGCCGGTCATTTATAAGCAGGTACGCAAAAAATGGCGTATATCGACCGGTAAAATATGGAGTTATGTACGAAAAACCGGATGGGTGGGCGGATTTCGCACCCCTCCAATGCGCGTGTTAAGGGAGTAAACTATATAAAACTAGTATAACGGTATAGTTCTTTGACAACAAGAAAATATTTGACTACCTTTAGGGAGATATACCACATAATGCAAATATAACGGAGTAGTTATTCGATAACGGTTATGTTAGAAAAAGGGAAAACAATATTCATCATGCAAGATAACCATGATGTGCGTAGTAACTGTAGGGGTGGCGGCTCTGCCGTCGGTGGGGTGTGGGGGGATGTGGCGGGTGTGGGTGCGGGGGTTTGAGTGCGTGGGTGGGTCGTGGGGTGGTCGGGGTGTGTGAAAGGTAGTGGATACCCAACTCAAACTGAAACTC
The DNA here is from genome assembly GCA_034440615.1 of Ashinkailepas kermadecensis. Classification (NCBI taxonomy): domain Eukaryota; kingdom Metazoa; phylum Arthropoda; class Thecostraca; family Neolepadidae; genus Ashinkailepas; species Ashinkailepas kermadecensis. The sequence continues at coordinate 27,672 of JAOTOM010001052.1, forward strand.
AACCGATTTATTAAGAGCTGATCTTAATTCGGCTGAACTTTAACACGGCTGAACCTGGACTGACTCTAGACTTGAGACTGGGCTAATTAAGACTGAGCTAAATCACTCCTTTGCTGTGTGTGCCTATGTCGGGGGGAGGGGGTGTTGTGTTGTGTTTGCCCGCTACCTCCACCAGACATTCCTCAAACCCCAGCCGGCTTGGTGTTGTTTGAGCTACCGTCCCTAACACGAATTTATATGTGTGCGAGGTCAAAGTTTTGGTAACACTATATAGGTAAGTGAGTACCTCTAGCCAAATTAGAAAGAATACGTAGTATTAGAAACTTAATGAGCATTTGATTTGTCCGTGGTTTGATGACTTGTCCCTAATTGGGACTTTTTGGATGTTAGTATAATTTGTTTCATTTGTTAGTATAATTTGGATGTTTGTTAGTATAATAGATGATAGTATAAATTTATGCAATGTACCTCACGAAATAGGTGCCTATGTTTAGCCCCAAGCGTATGTTGGCGTATGGTATGTTAGCAGAATATGTAAACCTTTCACTGCCAATCATAGCTGGCCTCGCCATTATTGACAGCGTCCCTCGCCTGGACAAGGTCTTCACTGGAACGAAGGGGCTCATCGTACTGGCTCCGAGGGCTTATACAGGTGCTCTGGTGTCTTTGACCGACCTACCTAACCTTAAGACAGTCGATGCCGCGCCGGGCCTTATTCACCGTAGACGTGCGACCAGGCCTGCATGCAATTTTTCCCATTCCCAGTTCATATCGGTAGCGGGTTGTTTGAGCCGGTTGAACTATTCATTATTTTTGTACTCTTGTGAGCTAGTTGTTTGACATGGCTGCTTTATACTTTTTCAAGCAAACATCCATAATGTATTTAGGGGAAGGAATAAGCACCGGTGAGCCCGTAGAGCCAGATGAGAAGAAACATAAGAACATAGAGGAACCCTTCTCATATGCTGCCTTGCACCGTGTCACCAGTACTGAGTTCATTAGTGATTGCATCCGAGCAAATCACACATTGTGATGCCTGGTGCTGCGATTGTCGCAGCCTTTGCGGCTTCTCAGAAATCCGGACTTTTCTTCCGTGAGGGAGACTGCGATGCGGTTCAGTATCGTTGTACTTCACTAGTTCCTTAAGTATAATGCACGGCGCACAATTGCACGCTCGTAATGCATTATTGAAGATAAGATGACATCAGCCCACAACAATTTTGGACGATGGCTGCGCAATGATTTTCAAGAACATTCAATGGAAAGCAGCAACATACGTCTTTGAAAAATATCGACTACATACCGCTCGACTACATGACTACATGATATCGACTACATGAGATGGGGAAGAGGCGATTTAGCTCCAGAGCACCACTTATGTAGAACTCGTTGCCACCCGAGCTGATGCGGCTTCCCGTGCCGCTCTTTGGTCGCCACCTACGGCAGCACCTGTCTTACATGCCGCCCATGCCGGACTGATTTGCTGCTCGCCTTGCTGTATTTTATGAATTTAAAATTTAAAAAGAAGATTTAGGACATGTGTGACCACCGGTTTAACAGTTTTGGCCTTTTCTGCTGTGCTGTTTTATCTAATTACCGCGAGGTTGCAATAGCCACAAGTCCATTGTGGATTACCTCAATAAAAGTATGTCTGCCTGTCTGTCTCTCTATCTGCTTGTCTGCCCGCTGTAACACAATAATGCTTGAAAAGTGGAGCAGTATTAGCAGATATGAGCCAACACATTCGCTATAATCTGATGGATCCTAGTGACATAACATGCGCTGATATCTGACTAGGAATGCCTAATGACATTCGTAATGACCACTTCGACGTTGCCATCCAATCCAGTCAAAAACTTCCGCCGTGACCCATGAAGAGCATGACGATGGCCGATGTTCACCGATCAGTGTAGAGCTGTTGCGTCTGGTGGACATTGGCTCCAAGGTGGCAGCAGCTCTCCTCACATGGTGGACATGACATCATCTGCGCCACAGCTTGCTTGTTTGGTGACGTCGCGGACCGATTTCTAAGCGTACTATACTGGCACAAAGCCCTACTCCAACCACGCAAACCCATTCGTGTCCTGTGACGTAACATGATGTCTCTGAAAGGCAATGCTGATGGTGCCCAGCGCCACTGCATGCGTGCGTTGATATTAGGCGGATACGCGGATACCGTATATTCGCATACTATGAACAAAGTACGGATCTGACTGAACATATCAGTGTCTTGTTCTCGCAATTTCTGAAACGCCAAAGCGTTGTGAGTGTAATACGTCAGCGCCGGGTCATTGTATCACGGGTTGCCACACGTTCCATAAGAGTACATGTCGAGCCCCACAATGTTTGTCCTCAGGTTCCGGTACAGACCTCCAGTGCCGTTATACGCGTGGTGGTCTTCAGCACCGCGCGCTATGCGACATGGACGCCACCCGGAATTAAGTCGGAGGTGAAATCGTGCAGGACATAGAGGGATGGTAGTCGCGGCGAACGAGCACGCGACGTGACCGACACCATACATCAGGTGACTGGAGGCCGACTCCATACATCAGGTGACTGGAGGCCGACTCCATACATCAGGTGACTTGAGGCCGACCCCGTACATCAGGAGACTGGAGGCCGACCCCATACATCAGGTGACTGGAGGCCGACTCCATACATCAGGTGACTGGAGGCCGACCCCGTGCATCAGGTGACTGGACGCCGATCCCGTGCATCAGGTGACTGGAGGCCGACTCCATACATCAGGAGACTGGAGGCCGACCCCGTACATCAGGTGACTGGAGGCCGACTCCATACATCAGGTGACTGGAGGCCGACCCCGTACATCAGGTGACTGGAGGCCGACCCCGTGCATCAGGTGACTGGAGGCCGACTCCATACATCAGGTGACTGGAGGCCGACTCCATACATCAGGAGACTGGAGGCCGACCCCGTACATCAGGAGACTGGAGGCCGACTCCATACATCAGGTGACTGGAGGCCGACCCCGTACATCAGGTGACTGGAGGCCGACCCCGTGCATCAGGTGACTGGAGGCCGACTCCATACATCAGGTGACTGGAGGCCGACTCCATACATCAGGTGACTGGAGGCCGACTCCATACATCAGGTGACTGGAGGCCGACTCCATACATCAGGTGACTGGAGGCCGACCCCGTGCATCAGGTGACTGGAGGCCGACTCCATACATCAGGTGACTGGAGGCCGACTCCATACATCAGGTGACTGGAGGCCGACTCCATACATCAGGTGACTGGAGGCCGACCCCGTGCATCAGGTGACTGGAGGCCGACTCCATACATCAGGTGACTGGAGGCCGACTCCATACATCAGGTGACTGGAGGCCGACTCCATACATCAGGTGACTGGAGGCCGACCCCGTGCATCAGGTGACTGGAGGCCGACTCCATACATCAGGAGACTGGAGGCCGACTCCATACATCAGGTGACTGGAGGCCGACCCCGTGCATCAGGTGACTGGAGGCCGACTCCATACATCAGGAGACTGGAGGCCGACTCCATACATCAGGTGACTGGAGGCCGACCCCGTACATCAGGTGACTGGAGGCCGACTCCATACATCAGGTGACTGGAGGCCGACCCCGTACATCAGGTGACTGGAGGCCGACCCCATACATCAGGTGACTGGAGGCCGACCCCATACATCAGGTGACTGGAGGCCGACTCCATACATCAGGTGACTGGAGGCCGACTCCATACATCAGGTGACTGGAGGCCGACCCCATACATCAGGTGACTGGAGGCCGACCCCATACATCAGGTGACTGGAGGCCGACCCCGTACATCAGGTGACTGGAGGCCGACTCCATACATCAGGAGACTGGAGGCCGACCCCGTGCATCAGGTGACTGGAGGCCGACTCCATACATCAGGTGACTGGAGGCCGACCCCGTGCATCAGGTGACTGGAGGCCGACTCCATACATCAGGTGACTGGAGGCCGACTCCATACATCAGGTGACTGGAGGCCGACTCCATACATCAGGTGACTGGAGGCCGACCCCGTGCATCAGGTGACTGGAGGCCGACTCCATACATCAGGAGACTGGAGGCCGACTCCATACATCAGGTGACTGGAGGCCGACCCCGTACATCAGGTGACTGGAGGCCGACCCCATACATCAGGTGACTGGAGGCCGACCCCATACATCAGGTGACTGGAGGCCGACTCCATACATCAGGTGACTGGAGGCCGACTCCATACATCAGGTGACTGGAGGCCGACCCCATACATCAGGTGACTGGAGGCCGACCCCATACATCAGGTGACTGGAGGCCGACCCCGTACATCAGGTGACTGGAGGCCGACTCCATACATCAGGAGACTGGAGGCCGACCCCGTGCATCAGGTGACTGGAGGCCGACTCCATACATCAGGTGACTGGAGGCCGACCCCGTGCATCAGGTGACTGGAGGCCGACTCCATACATCAGGTGACTGGAGGCCGACTCCATACATCAGGTGACTGGAGGCCGACTCCATACATCAGGTGACTGGAGGCCGACCCCGTGCATCAGGTGACTGGAGGCCGACTCCATACATCAGGAGACTGGAGGCCGACTCCATACATCAGGTGACTGGAGGCCGACCCCGTACATCAGGTGACTGGAGGCCGACTCCATACATCAGGTGACTGGAGGCCGACTCCATACATCAGGAGACTGGAGGCCGACTCCATACATCAGGTGACTGGAGGCCGACCCCGTACATCAGGTGACTGGAGGTCGACCCCGAACATCAGGTCACTCGAGGCCGACCCCGTACATCCGGTGACTGGAGGAGCTCACAGTGTGGGTGGCAGCTCTTCGGCGAACGGGAACCTCGGGGAGTCGTCGAGCATTACCAGCGGCTGATCTCTGTCCCGCAGCATCTGTAACATCGTTGTCAGGATGTGTCAGCCGCTGGTGGTGCAGCACCATCTGTAATATCGTTGACAGGATATGTCAGCCACTGGTGGTGCAGCACCATCTGTAACATCGTTGTCAGGATGTGTCAGCCGCTGGTGGTGCAGCACCATCTGTAACATCGTTGTCAGGATGTGTCAGCCGCTGGTGGTGCAGCACCATCTGTAATATCGTTGACAGGATATGTCAGCCACTGGTGGTGCAGCACCATCTGTAACATCGTTGTCAGGATGTGTCAGCCGCTGGTGGTGCAGCACCATCTGTAACATCGTTGTCAGGATGTGTCAGCCGCTGGTGGTGCAGCACCATCTGTAACATCGTTGTCAGGATGCGTCAGCCGCTGGTGGTGCAGCACCATCTGTAACATCGTTGTCAGGATGCGTCAGCCGCTGGTGGTGCAGCACCATCTGTAACATCGTTGTCAGGATGTGTCAGCCGCTGGTGGTGCAGCACCATCTGTAACATCGTTGTCAGGATGCGTCAGCCGCTGGTGGTGCAGCACCATCTGTAACATCGTTGTCAGGATGTGTCAGCCGCTGGTGGTGCAGCACCATCTACACATCGTTGTCAGGATGTGTCAGCCGCTGGTGGTGCAGCACCATCTACACATCGTTGTCAGGATATGTCAGCCGCTGGTGGTGCAGCACCATCTACACATCGTTGTCAGGATATCTCAGCCGCTGGTGGTGCAGCACCATCTACACGGGATCCCGGCAGAGATGACTGAGCAGCAGGCATTCATTGCGGGACTCAGACGATCGTCTCGGGGAGGCGGCTAGGTGAATCACCTTGTGAGAGATTCGTACCTGCATCATAAAAGTAATCTACCGAAGTTAAACAAAATCGTCATTTGGAATTCTCCCTTTCCGAAAATGACCCCATGCCTTCACGACGTTTTCTTCAAATTGGTAATCTGGGGAAGGACTGATCTCGCTTTCCATTTTCCCCTTGTACCTGTACTGGTATTACGGTAGCATCTGCTAAGGGCGGATGCAGGAATCTTGATGTGCAGGGGGCAATTCTCTGGACAGGCGCCATTCCTATGGGGGACACTGGAATTGATGGCTCTTTAGGCGGATAGGAGAGGGATGCACACGAACGTCCTGGAGGAGCCCCTTCCTCCATTCTGGGAGGAGCATCACATCTTCATGGAGTGAGCACATGTCCCCTGGAAATCATGTACGCTGTAATTATTTGTAAGCATTTTCGCGGTCAACCAGATCTATCACATCTATGATGCAGCGCCTCTTTTAAGCAATTTTCACTAGGTGGGATTTCTTACTCATACCTAATCCGCTCAATATGGCGTTATGCATTCGTAGACGCGGTCGTAAGGCGGTGATGAACAAGCACCGCGTTCTAAATGGAAAAAGATGTGCCCTGCAAGAGCGTTATTTCGTGTGTCGCGTTTGTTATCCATGAGCCTACGTGACGAGCAGTGGCGCTGCCAGGATTGTCCGAAGGGGGTGGGGTGACACCCAAAAATGTCGTGAAATAGAGAAAGCTTCCGGCACACGACACGCGCCGAAAATTTATGGTTTACATGGCACCTGTCTGAAATGTATCATTTGATCGAGTGTACTTTTGGGTGCTAAGGAGTGAGGATCCTGCGACCCCCTCACTGCGCCTCTGGTGGCGAGTAAGCATTGCGCCGGGAACCCTACAAATCTTGTCGAGCCCCCAAGAATCGCACCGGGGCCCCTACAAAAATAACATTGCGGGCTCTAAAAGTCGCGCAGGGCCCCCCTGAAAATGGTCCTGGGTCACAAAATAGCACCGAGGGCTCTGAAAATCGCATTGGGAACACCAAAAAAAGTGTTCCTGGGCCCCTAAAAATGACCCTGCGGCTCCAAAGGTGCAACCTGGCCTCTAGAAATACTGATGGGCCCCCAAAAAGTCGCGCCCTGAAAATCACGCTGGAAACCTCAAAATGTCGGATCGCCGCACCCGAAAAATCGCGCTGGTGCCCCAAAAGGTCGGACCGGGACCCCTGAAAATCACGCGGGTGCCTCAAAGTTCGGGTCTGAGCCTCTGAAAATCATGCTGGGGGGACGAAAAAAGTGCATCGGGGTCATTGAAAATCACAATTTGGGCCCAAAAGGACGTGCCGAGGTCCCTGAAAGTCACTCTGAGCCTGTAGATCCCAAAACGTGGCGTCCGAACCCATGCAAATCACGTTACGGGCTCGACACGTGCCAGCAGGGTTCGCAAAAAAATGAAGCCGGTGCAACGGAAAACAAAAACAATCCTTACATGAACAATCAATCTGGGGCCCCAGCAATCGCTCCAAAGGTCCCCAAAAGGCATTGGGCCACTAAAAACGTGTCAAGGTCGCTAAAACTCGTGCTAGGGGGCCCAACAAATGACGCCGGTTGCCAAAATCCGCACTGGAATCCAGAAAAAGACGACCCGCAGTCCTTGAAAATCACACTGTGGGCCAAAAGTTCGCGACGGGGCCCCAAAAGCTGCAGCTGGCCCCCGGAAAATCCATTCTTGCCCGAAATGTCACTCTGCGGTCTGCAAAAAAATCGTCTCAAAGACCCCAGAAGCTCTGTCGGGTCCAGGAAAAGAAACGAGTCGGGGCACCGAAAGAAAATCGCACCGGAAGCCTCGGTGCGTGGGAAGGAATTGTACCGAGGCCCAAAATCATCGGGCAGAGGGCTTTAAAAAATAAAACTCCACCCCCAAAAATCACACCGAGACTCGATCGAATCGGCCCGAGCACCGGGAAATTTAGAACGGGCCCAGAAGGAACATTATCCGAAGAGCCTTTCAACCCTGAAGGGTGCCATTGGCCTAAAAAGGGTCTATATCAGAACATCTAATGCTCATAGCCTCTAACTGTTCAAAACATCTAGGAATCAAAAGGACCAAGCGTTCAAATCCTCTAAATTCGGAGATTTGATTCCGTATGGGGAAGTCAGACCTTCTAATGTTCAAAACCTCTAAGTGTTCAAATTCTCTAGATCAAAGTATCTAAAGACTCAAAAGAACGAGCGATCAAAAGCTCTAGCTGTTCAAACCTCGAAGGTACCAAAACATCGAATCCACATGAACAGCAATAGTTCATATCGTCTAAAACCAAACGAGTTCAGAACCTCTAGCGATCGAAACCTTTAGAGAGAGTACAAAAGAGGGCAACAAAAATGGTGAATGGTATGGGCAACCTGGCATATGAGGAAAGATTGAAGAAATTGAATATGTTTTCACTTAGATATAGAAGGCTGAGAGGAGATCTCATCGAGGTCTTTAAATTTGTTCATGGTCAGGAACAGGGTTATCTCAGGGAACTGTTTGAATTTAACAGAAATGATGCAATTAGAGGTCATCAATTCAAAATTAAAGTTAATCACAGCAGGACAAGGTTAAGACAGTCCTTTTTCACCAACAGGGTAGTAGAACACTGGAACCAGCTGCCAGAAACCATTGTCAGTAGCAACACACTGAACATCTTTAAGGACAGCATAGACAATCATTATAAGAATATGGGGCTTGTTTTTCTGTATTCCAGGGAGAGTTGATCAACACATTTGATGGACAACTGGTTCAGTGTACAGAGTGCAACCAAGAAGGGCCCTTGTGGCTCATGGTTGCACTGATCTTTTATGTCTTTATGTCTTCATGAAACCTCTAACGCGTTAAATACCACTAATCAAGAACATTTTGCCTTGAAGAAGTGCGAGATTGTTCCGAAAGGTGTCACGTGAGCGATTTTTATGTTTTGTATGGGGCTGAGTCGTCTAAATCCCGTCTAGTTCAGTAAGCGATTTTTCAGCGGAAATTTGCTTTTGCTTGGTATTCTGGTAGAATAACTGTATGGATGGTATAGTTGGGGCCTGGGCCCCATTTAATACTGAATTTTAATACTCTCCCGCACTGAATGTACAATATTTTGAATAAGTCATTGCATCAAGTGCACATCAGCCTTGACAGACAATTTACGTCCGATAATGCGGGGACAGGTTGAGATAGACAAGACCTAACTTGACCTACGTAGGTAGGTAGGCCAACAGACGCAATTCAATCGGAATAACGCTCACCTGCCCGACGACGGTACCGAGCATTTCACGCACATTCACCGGTTTCGACATAATTGTTGATTTATATTATTTAAACGCGCATTACTTCTCAAGGTTTAGAGGTTTTGAACGCTCAGAAATTCTGAACGCTATGGTTTCTGAACCCTATGGATTTTGAACGTTTAAGATGTTTTGAACGTTAGATGCTTTGAGCGCTTTGAGACTTTGAACTGCAGGAATTTTGATACACTAGTAATTTTGAACCTTTAGGTTTCATTAAAACTTTAGGTCTAATGAACAGTTTGGACGTTAGGAGATTTGACCGTTTTAGAGGTTTTGAACTGTTAGCTGCTTTGATATGTTGAAAGTTGTGAACATTCCCAACAGAAGGAAGTTTCCGCCGATTAGAGGTTTTGAACCGTTAGAGGAATTGAACTTTAGCGGATTTTAGAAGTTTTGAACTATTCGATGTTCTGAATCCTCAGAAGTTCCGATACACCCAAAAAAAACACGCTGAGCAGCCGCAGTGGTGTACCAAATGGGCGAATGCTCCCTTCCCTCATGAGAGGTGTGGACTCCCAAGACTCGCGCCGGTGTCCCAAAAACTAGCACCAGGGCCCAACAAAATCGCGTCGGGGACCTCCAGAATTCGTGTAAGGGGCTCCAAATAAATACAGCAGACCACAAAAAGTCGCGCTGGGTTGCGACATTTTTCACCGGTGCCCGCGAAAACTGCGCTGGGGCAACAGCTAAGTACAACGCACCCGCGAACTCGCACTGCCTCACCATTCCCTAAATATCGCGCTCGGGGCCCAACATTCCCGTCGGTAGTCCCAAATTCAGACCCCAATTAATTTCGCCAATTCAAACTATTAAAAAATCAGACAAGGTCCCAAAAATTGCGTCGAGCCCAGAAATATGGCGTGGGCTCGCCGGAATCACCCACCTAAGTCCGAAACGTCGGGACAGGACCCCGAGAAATCGTCCCGAAGAAATGCAAATCGTGCTGGGTCCCCACAAATGTGCGTCAAGAGTCCAAAATAAACGCAGCGGAATCCTAAGAGCACAACGTAAAGCCGAAAATTCACCCGGCCCTCAAAAGCGTACTGAATCCCGCAATAAGCGGGAGGGTCTTAACACGCGCATTGGAGGGGGGGACGAAATCCACCCACCCTTCCGGTTTTTCGTACATAACTTCCGATTTGACCGCTCGATATACGCGATTTGTTGCGTACCTGCTTTGAAATGTCCGCCGCATCGTTTAAAGGAAGAAAAACTGAAATCTGCCGGAAATTTGTCGAGTAAGAGGCCGTTAAAGTCAAAACGTTTCGTAGCGCCAGACCACAAAAATCGGCGCTGGTGCGCTTCCCGTATATCGGCAAAAGGGGAAGTGTTCTTGGCAACACTAGCGACTTGTTTGATGTATGTTGTTACACTATATAGTTTCAAAGTCATATTAGGTCACCGAGGTCAAGTCAGGTCAAGTTCATGACAAGTTACTGGAACCAAACATGGTCGACACATCCTGAAAACTACTGTTTGTCATTGTGTACCTAAGCGTTTCCATACTTCATTCCTGACTCCACTCCTTTCTTCGCGAAGCCGATTGCGCCGAGCCGCCCGACGAAGCAGTCGGGCGGGCGGCCCGGTTCCGGTAGCTGGAAGGGTCTAGCATCTGTATTGCATCAATAGTCATGTCCAAAACATCATTGGTGTCCATTTTTTGGAATTTAAACACAATCAGAGCGATCCATAACAATGACAAGCCAAGCCACGCAACACAAGGGAATTGTGACATATGCGACCTCATTTGACCTTGGATATATTGACCTAAGGTCATGAAATTTACACACAATAGAGTTCACTATCGTACACAACCATCTTGAGAATTTCGTTACTCCAGCTTTAATAGGAGCAGAGATCATAGGGGAGACGGAATCCGCCCCCCCCTCTTGTGCGCGTAATTTTCAGAGGCCCTCCAGGGCCCGTGTTAAAACATGCGTTACAGCCCTAAATAAACACGCACAGAGCTCTAAAAAACACACCGGAGCACGCCGGTACCATGAGACCGCATGAGGGCCTCAGAGGCATGCTGGAGCCCGCAAAAAGCAACATGGTTCTGAAAGAGGAACGAAAAGACCAGACTCTAAATAAACACATGGGGTCTTCGAAAGCGCGCTAGTAAAAAGAAGAAAAATGTCGGTACACGAAAAGCAATAAACCCTGAAAAGAGCCGGGGTCTCAATAATGTGCGGGCCCCTCACAAAAAGTAGTTGAAGCCCTGAAACATCCATAGGCGAAGAAAAACGCAACGGGTCCAAAAAGAGAACACCGATACAGGGCCTCAATTCCGTAGTTAATCTGAGAACATATATTAACCAAACTGGTGCATCAAAGCGCAGCGGGTATCCAGATTTCTTAACCACCACAACATGTGGAAAAAGGTAACTAATCATCGAATTTGATTCATCGAATTTTCCCAGCGAACAGCCCTATGAAGCATTCCATCATGTCGAAAATGGCGCAATATTAATGATGGAATATGGCGCAAATACTATGATGTGGGAACAATTAGCAAAACATAGAAGGCCTAGCAGAAACCGTAGAATCGCACGAAGTATAGCGAATGCGCCGAATGCACAAGGCGGGTGTACACGTGCACGAACGTTGGCATGGTGGCGACCGGGCGTTATGAAATAGAACGTTTGAGATAGGAAAATTTTACGTTTTAAGTGAGTTGTACAGGTGCAATTTCAGCAGTGTGAGATGACTGGTCAAGGGATACCAAAAGAATACCTTCGAAGCGAGTAGGGGGTGTTAGGGTTGAAATCCGGCGGCTCAGAAACGATGATGGTAGATTGGGCCTCTCCACAGGATAACTCGCCGGTCAATACTGATTTAAGTAAAATAATAAAAATGAGTCCCGTTAATAAAAATAGTAGTCGGAATCCGAGGACTTAAATGGGGTAGATGGGCCCTCTCCAAATTCGCTTGCCCCTCCCCATATAGCGGAAATCTTGGCTTTGCCACTGTACTAAACCCAATTGCTGTCTTTGTAGAAATACTTTTTCACATAGATATTTCACGTTGAGCCATCCTCGTCACTTTGACCTCAGTGTAAGTGCTATAATTAGCTGGCTGCGATTTTTGGTTCTTGAAAATAATGCACCGTTCGAAGGAAATAGTCACTTCCGCTATCAATCCTATGATAAAGTTTTTTTGGTTGTTTTCTCTATTGAACTCCTTTTGACTAGGTGGGACTATTCGCTCCACTAGGTGGGATTTCACGGCACTAGGTGGGACGAATCCCACCTAGGTAACATGTCAGAGGAGGCCCTGCTATGATGTGTTTACGTTGAAAGTTGCATAGCTTAGCTGGTTGGCCAATGAAAGGTTCATTTACTGTTATTGCACAAAGCCATGTACCTTGGAATCAGCAACCTTGACAAGCAATTAGCACCCAGGCACGTCAGCATAAAGAAATGCAGGGCAGCCCTGATTGCCCTGGCAGCCAAGCACTTATAAGTACTCAGTATCTTCGATCCCGTTCCAGCTTGTGCGAGGTGTGGAGCACCACACAAAGTTTTAATTAAATGGGTTGGTACGATGTAATACATGTCACGGTTCAATTTATGAACATGTTCGATGCCTTACCACCAGACTGTCACCGGTTAAGCCTAACTCATTGCTGCAGAAAGAGGGGCGGCCGCCATAGTGCACCCGGTTATCCTGCGACAAGCCTGATTAGCAGAAATATGTGTTGGCTCAACGCGTGAAAACTGACGAGCATGCGTTGACGCGAACTCAAAATTTCCTAGGGAGGCGTTTAACACCCCCAGTTTGTCTCAATACAAGCTCGTGGGAAGTTGTCATGTCGCTATTATTCGAATGCTTCACACACCTTAAAAAACGTAGCATTCTTAACCGTTTGGTATAGATGTGGAAAGTGACAGGTATGCTAGAAAAGGTGCAGCGCAAAGCTACTAGACGTATCAGTGGACTACAACATTTGGTACATGGAGAGAGGGATATTTTGCATTATGTATGCACTAACTCAAACATAGGAAATTAATAGTGATGCTGTGATTTAGATATTTAAGATTGCAAAGGGGTTAGGTCATGTCAGTCTGAATGATGTTCTTCTATTTAGAGCATCACACAGGGGGCATCAATTCAGGTTAGACAGGCCAAGGTGTAGGACAGCTGAATGCCAAAAGTTTTTAGTCAGAGGGTGGCTGATCAATGAAAAGTGCTGCCTGGAGATGTAGTGGGGAGTATCTCAATTAATGTGTTTTAAATCAGGGTGAACAGCTTCTTTATGTCCAATAAACGTATTTTGAATGTAAGATATGCAATGAGTAGATTGATAATTTGTACGGATGAAGTACGGTTGATGAAGTCACGTGTGTGTTACGTGGACTCACGCCTGTGCTACGATCACCCATGTGATACACGACCACACATGCGGTACAAGAGATCGATCGAGACCGATTTAACGGGGCTAGATATACTGGACTAGCTAGATTCTTTAGAACTTGGGATATAGTATTGATTAGGGTGTCTCATCTTTCGTCCAGGCTTATTCTTTCTTCCCCTTATAGGCTCAGGTCAGATGGCCCCTGCGGCTCTTATTGAGCCCTAGCGCTTTTTAACCTCATGAAAAACCTGTTTAGTTTCTTACCTCTTCCCTCTACTACTGCCAACATTAGACGGCTATAATTTGTACATTATAATAACAAGAACGTAGCAATCTCAACAGAAAGCTGTTCCATCTAACGCAACATTCGCACCAGACTACATTGCACCGCCAAAATCCATATTCTGAGATCCACAAAGGTCAGTTCCTCACTTGTAATCCCTATCCCTATTCCTGCAATATCCCGAATAACTAAGAGCAATGCTCTGATTTGCAGCGATCACCTGAGACAGGATCTGCTGGATGACTGGCATTTCCAGCGATCACCTGAGACAGGATCTGCTGAATGACTGGCATTTCCAGCGATCACCTGAGACAGGATCTGCTTGATGACTGGCATTTCCAGCGATCACCTGAGACAGGATCTGCTGAATGACTGGCATTTCCAGCGATCACCTGAGACAGGATATGCTGGATGACTGGCATTTCCAGCGATCACCTGAGACAGGATCTGCTGGATGACTGGCATTTCCAGCGATCACCTGAGACAGGATCTGCTTGATGACTCGCATTCGGCTATGGTCCGCCCGGGTAGGCAGGTACCTGGCCTGCGAGACGGCCACCACCGCCAGCAGCGCCGCCACCATCATCACCAGCAACCAGGGCGTCCGCATCTGCTGCCACAACAAAATTGTATGTTGCTTTTGCCGTCCATGAGTTCGGTTCACACAATCGTTAGGCAGGCACAATGAACAATGCATGTCAAGTCATGGTGCATACATGCACAAGCGAACCTGCACCACAGGCTCCTTAGTGAACCAAGGGCAGCGGGTAGCCACTATAAACTCACTCAATGAATCGTACTGCCAATCAGCAGCGGAGTTGCGGCACTGTCGTCTCTCCGAATACATTTCAAGTGAACGAGTTGGTAGTAGAGGCTCAATTTGCTGTGAAATTCATCATACATTCTAAGAAGCATAGAATGGCTGCGACGCCTTACACTCCTGACGGAGTTTGGTTCGACATGTGATGACACGGATTTCAATGGGGATTTCGTCTGATGTGAAGCTGCTGGATGAGGACCTCTGATCAGCTAGACTTGATGTGTGCATCTTGCTTTAATCCGCACCGTCTTTCCGTTCAGATCCTCACGTCCCGTCTCGGGGGGTGGGGGGTGTCATTGTATACCCCTCTATAATCTTCAAACTAAGCGTTGCACGAAAACGAAAGTTGTGTCATCAAAAAGAGTTCGACGAGTGGGGCCCGAAATCACCCCCATAATTTTACCCCCAAAGTGACGTCACTACGGGGATCTCTGGGATCTCGACTGACATGTTTTTGGCTCTGAGGAGTTCATTTTGGGTCAGATTTTAAATACAGAAATTATTTGTGAATCAGAAATGGAAGGCGAAATCCACCATGACCACAAAATATTTGCCAATCCAAAAATCAAAATTTTAATTCTTGATGTTTTCTACATTTTTAGTTGTCAATTTTCATGAATTTTCCTTTTTCTAATTGAAAGAGTGAACCGAGAAACGTTGCTTTAAGTTAACTTGTCCGCATAGAAAGTGCTTGTTTTGGCCAGATTCTTTGATTTTAGCCCTAATGTGCAAGTATGCAAAACTAGTATGTCCTCAAAAACGGAAACAAATCCAAAATTACTCTGGTGCGTTTGTTGCATCCCTAAAGATAAGCGAACGCTGAAAGTTTCATTCAAATATCTTCATCCGTTAAAGCGTGACGACTGGTTGAACTGTTTTGGAGGTGACCTCACTTGACCGTGACTAACTCGTTGACCGTAGATCACCTGACCTCAAAATTTTCACACAACATGCAAAATTGATGTGGAAAAGGGTATGTCGAATTTCAGCGCGCTGACGCGCGCCGTTTTTCTACTATCCGCGGAATACCTTATGGGGTGTAAAATGTAAAATGCGTTAAACACCGGATCGGGAGGTGCAACTTTCACGACATGGTTTCACTTCAGGCCATACTTAAATGTCCCGTTGATGATTGGACGACATCCCTCTGTGATGTTCTGTGGGCTCGGGCATATTCGATGGAAATGGCGAACACCTTCCTCTCCCTCTTTCACGCATGTTTCCGCAGTTTACATTGCATGCGCAGTTTTTGGTTCGGACGCCGTGATGTGAAAGGCTATGTACATGCGAAGTCATAAGCATTGACAATAAAGAAAAATGTGCTACGCTTGGTGCGAATCGAGATGGCTTGAGATGATCTGGTACGTCGTTGATTCTGGTGATCATGTCCAGCAGCGTGTTGGGATATGTGTATGATCCTAGGCCACACTCCGATCATTGGCAATCACAAATACACTTAGCATGCGCATTTGGAGTTCGCGATATCTAGTCTGCAGGACTGTTCTCTTTAGTTAGTCTTCAGCTACCCTTCACTTCCACCCTTCACTTCACCCTTCTTCACTTTTGTTGGTCTCCAGCTGGATGGCCACTTTTTCACTAAAAGCACAACAATCGGCTGCCATTAAGATCTGTGTCGTTGTCGATCTGTGTCGTTATCGATCTGTGTAGTTATCGATATTTGTTGTAGATCTGTCTCGTGACCGATCTGTGTCGTTGATCTTTGTCGTGACTGGTCTGTGTCGTTATCGCTCTATGTCGTTGTCGATCTTCGTCGTTGTCGATCTGTGTGGTTATCGATATATGTCGTTGTCGATCTGTGTCGTTGTCGATATGTGTCGTTGCCGATTTGTGTCCTGATCGTTGCACGTAACTCGCTTGTCTTCATTTCGCGGTCCTAACGCAATCAAATGTCAGATGGCTAAAGATGGCGTCTCTTGGATGCGAAGGTTGACTTTCGAAAGTCAAAGGTGCAGTAACGGCTCCAACTGGAACGACTGTGCTTGCTTACAGCCGAGTCCTGTTTTGATGTTGTCAGCACCTCCGGTCTACCAAAAATACTTTGAATGCATTTGTATGCATTGAAAGCAGCAACGGTGGCAACTGGCACGCTCCGCTTCCTTCGCTCCGCTCCGCCTCGATAAGCCATGTAACAACGGTGAATAGAACGAAAGTACCCGATTGCAGTACTGGTGTCAGAAATGTATCATCATCCACGATGTTATGAAAACAATGATCAGTAGCATGTCACATTCGGTTTTAATAGCATTCATCATGCAGTTATACTCACATTTTTTTCGTCGCGGAATTTCACAGGAATTCTGAAAAATGAGGAATACGTGACTTGCGCCGAGGAGACCGAGTATCACTTGTAATGTGCTGCTTCCAACTGAAGAATGTGTAATTGGAATTTCATCTGAAGATGGCCTGAGGAGAACAGCTTATTGCACTGATATTGCCTTGCTCTCTGGTTCATAAAACATTGCACCCAATCGGTCAAGCTTCAGGAGAGGCTAAGAGTTCGGTTCAGGAGCTTATTAGGTACATTGCCACCAAAGTAGTGATTGTCGGAGTCCTCTTGGTGGTGTATGTCTATCGAGCATAATAACGGAGACGCGTGTATCCATGAGGTCGGTGTGCATCGGTCCCAGTTCCAAAACCCTTCCATTGCCGCTACACCAACCACAATGGTTCGCTGAAAGAGCTGCAACACACACCGTACTCACCTGGTCACCAGGCAGCCTTACCTGGTCATGCTAAAGACGCTGCAAGGTCCTGCATTATGCTCGAACATTTCCTATATGCACTTTACCCTGATATTCACTGATATACACTGGTATGCACAGCCGATACACTGATATACACCGATATACACTGATATACATTGACATTCACTGAAATGCACTGACTCTGTGGCTTGCTTCCCGACGAGCTGACATCGCGAAGCGAACCATCAAGTTTTATTGAGTTCGTGTCGTTGATTTAATTCCATTCGAAGACCGATGGTTGGAAAAAGTAACGCAATTATATCGGTAAATAAAGCCTTGAATTTGTGATAACACACATGTTGGACCGTGTTAGCATCATGGTGGACTGAAACAAGCCCATACATGCGATGTCGTTTGCGATCAATCAGTAAAATCATTTCATGAAGAAAATTGGCATACCTCATGTAAGGGGCTATTGCTACTGGAAGTGGCATTTGAAATGGCATCAGTTGTGTAGATTACCATTTATTTGAATTAGCGAGATGCTTTGCTTGCAGCAAAGTGCAAGCAAAGCATGAGGTTGACATTGCCCAACGCAAGTCAACAACATGTGATCTCCCTGCTCGGAAAGGAAACATCAAGACCGTGTAAACATTCGGCTCTCATAGCAGCATTGCTGAGGGCGACTGAGTGAAAGACTGAGAAGTATCCTCATACGAACATATCCAAATCCAAGGGAATCTTAGAGGTACGACAAATTCCTCCGAATTTGCGAAGAAGTGCGTTAAGAAAATACATCGCTTAGTGCATTTCAACTTAGACTGGTCTACTCACGGCCAAAATGTGATGTTTGGAAAACGCTGGGTTGAAGTGAATCTATTTGGTGAGGAGTTTCGGGTTTATTAATAGCGCTTTCGTACGCGATAGTTTGCGAGGCTTCGGGTAATTAAGCACACTCATCCATTGAGTATCATGCATGTTAACTGCATTCGTCTTTTGCAAACATTTTGGTGCCGAAGGACCGCTGCAATATCGCAGCTCTGTGCCGGTTCAGCCGCAAACTAGTCTCGAATTTAGCGATCACCGTACCTTTCTCTCTTTGGCCAGGTATGCTCATTTACTCTTTCACTCAACACCTACGAGGAAAGCAAGCCTGACTGATATTGCTTCTGTGAACGTCAAATGCATTGAGACACATTTTGGCTGAGAGCCTATAACATCGAAACTTCAAATTAAAATGATTGAGCTAAGAGAAAAAAAAGTAATATTCCCCCCCTTTTTTTTTTTTTGATGGGAAACCACAAAAAAAATTTATAAAAATCTAATTTAATTAAAAAAAAAAAAAATAACAGAAAAAATAAAAAAAAAAAAAAAAAAAATAAAAAATATATACGGTTTTAAAAAAAGAACCCAAAAAAAAAAAATAAAACCCAAAAAAAAAAAATTTTTTTTTTTTTGTTTGTTATATTTTTTTTTTATTTTAAAGTTTTTGGTTTTTTTTTTTTTTTTTTGTGGAAAATGGGGTATCGGGGTTTGTTTTTAGTTTAATGGGGAAAGAAAAGGAAAAAAAAAAAAAGAAATAAAATTAGTAAAATAAAAGCAACGTACGGGGAAGGAAAAAAGGCTTTGTGGGGGGAAATGGAACCAAATGAAAACACACCCCCCCGCCCCACCCCCACACAACGCAGTGAAAGGGGGAAAAGGACAAGATAGATACAAAAAAAAAAAAAAAAAAAGAGTAAAAGTGGGTGGGGCAGGGGTGTCGATTTTTGAAAAACATTGGGGGGCCGAGAAGTGCCAAAACACTAAAGACCCCCCACCACAAAAAAAAACTCATCGGATTTAGCCCACTATATTTTCAGATCTCAGAAATTCTGATTTCTTATTCGACGATGTGTATGTTTATGTTTATTCAGCATCCTCACCGACGGGGAAAATCGCCCAATAACTGGTGAAGTCACATAATTAAAAGAGCAGTGCTCAGTACATTTCAACATAACAACTCTTGGTTGGTCATTGGTTCTACGACACGTCGACCGTTGTGTCATATAGCGTCGCCAATCTCTCACGCCGATTGGTCGCGGGCGAAGAGTAGCGACAGGTGAGACTCGAACTCACCAACATAACAACTCTGAGTAATAGCATGCGACTGCAGTGCCATATAGTAGGCTCGGATCTATCGTCACCGTCACCGTCACTGTTACCCTCCTCCTCCTCCACACACCAACAAACACACACCGGCTTAAATAAAAATACTTCAGCGATCAGATGCAGGCTAAAACACACCGGCATTGATGAAGCATCAGAGCACAGCAGACCTGAACGGTAATGACGATGGGTGAAAGTATTTCCTTGGTGCCTAACGTTAGGGAGGGAATTTTTCCATTTAGTACGCCACTGCGGCTGCTCAACGTGTTTTTTCCGCAGATTGCACGATCGAGAGTAGAAAGGCCCTTCGGATAATTTTCTTTCGGGACCCATTCTTAATTTTCCGGTGCTCTGGTCGATTCGATGGAGTCTCCTTGTGGTTTTTTGTGGTGAAGTCTATTTTTATAAGCCCCCTGCAGGCTATTTTTGGAACCCGGTACGATTTTCTGGCTCTCGGTGCGTTTTTTCCGGTGCCCAAACAGGTTTCTTTTCCGGCGTCCGACGACTTCTTATTTTGTGGATCCTTGACGCAATTTTTCCGTCCGCAAGGTGACATTCCGGGTATATATTGGTACTTGGGAAGCCAGCTGCAACTTGTGGGGCTCCGGCACGACGTTTTGGCCACAGTGAGATTTTCAAGAGAAGCGGCGTGAATTTGTTTTTGTCTAAGTGCGATTTTGGGGCCCCGTCGTCACTTGTTGGGATCCCTTGCGGTGGCTACGACACGTTTGTGGGGGCCCAACAAGTTGTGTGGGCTTTTGGAGCTATTGTTGAGATCCCAGATTGATTTTCCGTGTCCGGACTGTTTTTCATTCACCCGGCTTCATTTGTTGGGTGATCTCAACGAGACTTTTAGAGCCCCGGTGGGACCTATCAGGCCTCTGGCGTGATTTTCAGGGGCCCGGGTGATAATTCTTAATACCCCAGTCTCGGCGTGATTTTCAGGAGGCCCCGGCCCGACCGTTTGTGGCCCCCGTCGTGATTTTCTTGAATCCCGGCACGACTTGTTTGCGGCCCCAACGTGATTTTCAGGGGCCCAGGTGCAAACTTTTGAGGCCCCAGCGTCATTATCGGGGCCCCTGCGCTACGTTTGGGGGCCCCGAATGTGATTTTCTGAGCCCCGGTGCGATTTTTGGTCGACCGAGTGAAATTCTTAGGGAGCATAGCGCATTTTTTTCCTAAGCTCGGCGGACTCTTGGGGGCCCCACAACCTATCAGGACGGGGGGGGGTGAGGGAACTTCCCACAATTCCCCCTCCCCATTCGGTATGTCACTGTGCCATGCAATGATGCAACATAAGAATCCAGGAATAGTTCATCTGTTTCATCACACATGTGATTTCAACTCCCCAGTTATCCAGACAGTTTGAGGAAAGTCAAACATCTGCTACATGGATCAGCAAGGATGGATTGTAAGGCAACATGGATACCATGGAATTCCGGTCAGAGTAGTTATGCTACAATACATACCTTCTTCAACACACTGCTTTGGAGAAGGATGAGCTCCTGAAGTTTGGTCAGGGTTGGAGTTGGAGGTGGATGGAGCAACACTGTGAAGGACATAACATATGGTTCAAGAGACTTGTTTCCATTAACAATACAGGGGATGAAGTAACATTTTCATTGACTTCTATGGTTTTCATTGGCTTCATTGACTTCTATGGTGTCCTGAGTAAGCAGGACAATCGAGATGGGTTTCTGTTATATGCATTTTTTTTTTTTTTTAAATAAGTTTCATCCGAGTTCTTGTTGGGCTGGCTTTATGAACCAGGGTCGGATTGCTAAGCAGAGCTTGTTGCGTGAACCCTGGCCCCACCACCCGATCCATTAATTCAAGTTAAACGGCAGAATTTTGACCGAAAGTTTAACGTGCCGTCAATGCACCGACACAGCCGCCCGGTATAAACAATGTTATAATGTAGCTTTTATACCCCAGTGAGAATGGTATGGATTCACTCATCAGTGAATTTGCAAACATACTGATGTATCAGTTAACACCAATGCAGGGAGCTATGTGATCAACATGGTCTGTGCCCTAAAGCCCAAATAACTAAGTAACAATGCAGGGAATCTGCTGCATAACAGTTTGACCATAAATTAGCCATGATATATGGCATCATACTTCCCATGCTATTTACAATAGTGAGCTATATTTTGTGTACAAACATCAGGACATTAGAAATGTTAATTAACGTTACACACATCAGTTCCTAACAAGTGTCAGCAATACATTTCCTTCATGTGCTTTAAACATGATTCAAGAAAGCACTGTCATCGATTTTAAACTTGCAAAAAGAGTGGGCCGCCTGGCATTTTGAGTGCTATTTGAGTGAATTTGCTGTCTTGTTAGTGAACTGACCACTTATTGAGATATATGTACTTTAACTTTGCCTGCTTCCATCATGAAAATTTGTCATTTTCCAATACATCAGAAATCATCAGAATAACTTCTTGTCTACAAACCGGTGTATGCATTTCTATGAATTTCTCATATTTATTAACACAAATGATGTAGATCTGATCTGCAAATTTATAACTCAGAAAATGTTATCAGCACAGGATTCCATTCCTGAAAATATTGTACTTTCAAAATGTTATTGTTCTTTGTGAACCAATAAGTGCAATGCTCTCATGCAGCATGCAGATGGAGGTTCATCACGTACACCAGGTAGCACAAAAGAGATATTATTGCAGTCTAAGGTAACCACAAGACATGTTTTACACCCATTTTTACCTCCACGAATCATTCAAAGGAGCTAGGTTTTGTCTAATTGCGTTAGGCTAGGCTTTTGTTGTAAGTTAGTAAATGAAAAAAAAATCTTCAAAAACGGTTCAAGCTAGATTAGGTTACGTTAGACTTTTTAAGTTCAAAATGTTTGAGAAAAAAGAAATTGGGGGGGGAGAATTTGGCATAAAAATAATCATTTCTTGCATGGAAGTCTAGGCTAGGTTAGGTTAGGTTATGTTACATTTTTTTTATCTGAACATTATTTTTCATCCTATATTACTCAAATCCAAGCCCCCTTTTCCACGTTATTTTTCCTCACAAATGAAAAGTGTGCATCTGCAGAGGAAATGAGCGGTTACATCATGTTCAGCACATTAACAAACACTGCATTAAAAAATAAATTAGAAGAAGTCAGAGAGTACCATGAGCTGAAATATTACCCAAAAAGCCAGGTATTATCACAGTTTAAGGTAACCACAAGACAAGTTTTACACACATTTTACCTCCATGAAGCATACAAAGGGGTGAGGTTTGTCAGGTTAGGTTAGGCTTTTGTTGTAAGTTATAAAAAAAATCATTTGTTGGTAAATAATTTTTGTTAATGATTTTTCTACAAAAAAATAATAAACGGTTCAGGCTAGCTTAGGTTAGGTTTTTTAAGTTGAAAATATTTGAGAAAATGCCTCGAAAATTTAAATTAAAAACAATTAATTTCTTGTATGGGAAGTTGAACTATGTTAGGTAAGGTTATCATACATCTTGAACATTATTTGTATGCTATATTTCCTTACTCCACACCCTTTTTTGGTGTTATTTTTTACTCCCAATTGAAAGGCATGCATTTGCAGAGGAAAGGACATTAAATGTGTGCTTTTATGTATTTTATTAATATTTTTATATTTAAATTTCCAATGCAATGTTTATGAATGTCACTAAGCTGATGGCACTACTCAGTTTCTGTGCAAATGCTTACTTTCCAGGTTGTGAGCAAAATAACATTAAAAATGGGCTTTGAGTTAGGTAACATAGCAATTAAAAGAAATACATTAAAAATTCAACATAACCTAATGTAACCTAAGCTGACCTTGGAGAAAACAACTATAAAAACAAGATTGGAAAAATATCTAGCAATTTATTTTATTGAAATTTTACAAATGAAAAAACCTAACCCAACCTAATCTAACCAGAATTATTGTGCTTTAAGGTGGTAACAAGGCAAGTTATTACACATTTGCCTCCATAAAGCAAACAAATGGGCTATGTTTGGTGATGTTAGATTAGTTTAAGTGTTTTAAGTTCGACATTTTTGCAAAAATTGTTCCAAAATTTGAAAGAAATAGATCTTTTTTCTTTAAAAGCAGCTTATGTTAGGTTAGGTTAAATTGGGTTGCATTTTTTTATTGTAAAAAAATACATTGCTTGAAATTTTTACAACTTGATGTTTTGGTTTTGTTTTTCTCCAAGGGGAGGTTAAGCTAGGTTAGGTTAGGTTATGTTGCATTTATTTTATTTAAAAAAAAATACTTTACCCTATGTCACCTAATTCAAAGCTTTTTGTTGATGTTATTTTGCTTACAACCTGAAATGTAGGCATTTGTATAGAAAATGAGTGGTCCCATCATCTGAGTCACATTCATAAACATTGCATTGAAATGATACATTCCACGAATTCATAAAACACCTTAAAACACAAATTTACCAAAATCGTGTTTATCACATTCCTAAACATTGCATGGGAAAAAATTAATCAGAAATTACCTTAAGCTGTAAATTTACCAAAAGGTGTGCCAACCCCTGGACGGAAATGCAACACTAGGTGCCCCAATCCTGGGCAGAAAGGGCACTAAGAGCAGTGGAATGAAAATTTTAATAAAAGTAAACTAAAAACAGCTCTTCTTGAAGACAAACGTGGTAGTTATGTGATATTAACATGGAAACCCTGAGCACAAATCAGAAAAAAGCATGGACTGGACTTTTTCAAGCTTACCTGCCAACTTCTTCAACTACTGTTCCTTTGGGAATTAAATATCAGCAAGCTATTTATTCACTATCTAAAATCACACCAATCCGCAGATACATCAGAAGGTGCGATACATCAGAATGTGCGAAGTACAAAAAACGAATCAGTACGACGTCACATGAGATTGGCCTCCGGATTAAACACTGCGCGCAATTGCACCACAGATGTCTTACCTCCGTCACATTTGTCACTGTAACCTCAAATTTAGACTTCAGGCGCTGGAATTTCTGTAACTGGAATTTTTTCTTTGCATGTTACGATTTTGGATGTTCTGAGGAACGCCCATCACGATGTGTGACATTTAATGCGCGCTAGTGTCTATCGATACAAATCGACGCCCCTGCTTTGGAGAAAAAAATAGAAACAAAAATTAAGCAATATATATTCTGAAAATTTTCTAAATTGAACAACCGAACCCAACTTACCCGAACCTAATGTCAGCTGCTTTTGAAGGAAAACTTCCAATTTTATTTTATTTTTGAAAATGATTGAACAATTTTTCCAAGGTAAACAACTAAACTAGCCTAACCTAGCTAAATCGGTATTATTGTGCTTTAAGGTGGTAACAAGACAAGTTTTTACACACATTTGCCTCCATATAGCAAGCAAATGGGTTAGGTTCGGTTAAGTTAGGTTAGTTTAGGCTTTTCAAGTTGGAAAACTTTTTAAAAAAATTCCAAAAACGTTTCCCCCAAAATTGCAAATTATTTGGTAACCTTGCAGTCTAAGGTGTTCTTTTTTTCCTTTAAAACAAAGAAAAATATGCAGAATACCATGTTTATGAAGGTGACTAAGATGATTGGACCCACTTATTTTTTGTGCTTACTTTTCAGGTTGTGAGCAAAATAATGCCAAAAAGGCTTTGAGTTCGGTAACATCGCATAAACATATTTTTTTTCATGCAACAAAACCTAACCTAGCCTATCCTAACCTATCTTTTGAGAACAAAAATTAAACTAAATTAAAATTTCACTTAATTTATTTTCTGAAAATTCTCAACCTTAAAAAAGAAACCTAACCGAGCCTAACCTAACCTAAGCTGATTTTGAATACAAAATTATATTTTTTGTGAACATGGTTGTAATTTTTTTTTTCGGAAGCTTTTGGGTATTATTGTGCTTTAAGGTGGGAACAAGAAAAGTTGTATGGGCGCTGTATGACCAACGCAGTCAATGCGCCAGTAAACCCAAATAACCAACCAACCAACCCAGAAAGATGTAAGCTGTACTTCCACAGTGGAGGGAATTCCAGCTGTTTTGTTTGTTTTTGCACACAATTTTAAATTTTTCAGCAAAAGGTGGAGAGTCAGTCCACTATCTAATCCAAATCTGTTTCTATTCAGTACAAAATGTGCTGGTTAACATCAATGTTTCTACTTAGCATGGTGTTTTTCATTTTTTCCCTTTAGCTTTCTTATCAGCATAAAATAGCATAGGTTATTGGGGGGGCCCAAATCAACATTGGGGGGGGCAAGATCAACATTGGTGGGGCCCCACAAAGGATACAAATCGACGCCCCTGCATACATGCATGATTTTGCACTTATCAAAATTTAATTTCATCTGCCATTTTTGGACCACTTCACAAGCTCTTCTAAGTCTTTCTGCAGCATGTACCTAGGTGCCTAGGTACCAGGCAAATATCAAACTGATAGTGTGATGAGTGGGCTGTTGAGGTTAATTATAGTTTGTATATCCACACTCTCAATGATAACTGATTGTTGTTCACGGGACTGGATTGTATGCAAGTTTGACAATGACAATTGGTTTTTGTGCACACCATTTTGAATTTTGTAGCAAAAGGTGGAGAGTCAGTCCACTATCTAACCCAAATCTGTTTTTTTAATTACAAAATGTGCTGGTTAACATCAACTACATTTTCTATGTACCTAGCATGGTGTTTTTTCTTCTTTTTTTCTTCAACTTTTTTATGAGCATAAAAATAGCATATGTTATTGGGGGGGCCAAATCAACATTGGGGGGCCAAGATCAACACTGGTGGGGCCCTGGCCCCCACAAAAGGATACAAATCGACGCCCCTGCCATCTAGACATTAGGGGATGTCCCCATCCTAGCCCCGCCTTCAGCGCCTAAAATATAACACAAACTATAACGTAAAATTCCCTTTATGTAAACGTCCACATGCCTGCACCTTGATCGCAAACACCCGCTTTTATAGTCAGACATGTAACGTACTCGCTTCAAAAAAGGTGGCGCAAATGACCTCTGTGGTCCGGTACGCCTGAAAAAGTCACTCCCCCATGCAGTTAAATTGAAACTTGCCTGATGCTACCAATTTCTGCAATATACGAATAAAAACCTGTGACGTCATCAAGGTTTGAATGCGACTTTGGTGTACCTTTTAAAATAATGGTATTTTTGCGGCGTTTAATAATGGTGTTTTTGCGGCGTACGAGACATTGGGCTTGTCAAGGCTATTTCTCTTGTATAGCATTGGTCGTGGATGACTAAGGTTTGCTTAAAAGTCATGTGAGCCATAGCTTTCTTTTTTATTCTTTTAGGAATACCAATTATATTGCAGTGGCCATGCAGCTTCTTGCTGAGTTTTCTCTGTCATGGCATCATAAGCTGGCAGATTTGCCCACACATGGCTCTCGTTTTCCCCATATCAATATTGAATGCATGCATTGTTATTGGGCATTTAGGTAGGTACCTAGGTAAATATCAAGCTGATGGTGTGATAGGTGGGCTGCTGAAGATAATTATAGTTTGCATATCCACAATCTCAAGGATGATTGTCTGCTGTTCACTGGACAATGCAAGTTTGACAATGACTGGAAATTAAGAATGGATTTTTTCCTGTTTAAGCTCACATGTGTGTGGTTTTGCCATTGGTGGTGTGTACAAACATCAGTATGACAATCCAATTGTTGTTTTGTGGCTTAACATTAAAAAAAGACAATCTGGTTTAAAATGCATCATCAGCGAATCTTAACATTTTATGGCGTAAGTTTTCCTTGCACAGTGGAGGGAAATCTAGCTATTTTGTTTTTTTGCACATAATTTTGAATTGTGTAGCAAAAGTTGGATACTCAGTCCACTATCTAATCCAAATCTGTTCTTTTTCAGTACAAAATGTGCTGGTTAACATCAACTAAGTTTTCTATGTACCTAACACAGTGTTTTTTTCTTCTTTTTTTCCTTTAGCTTTTTATCAGCATAAAAATAGCATGGGTTATTGGGGGGGCCCAAATCAACATTGGGGGGCCAAGATCAGCATTGGGGGGGGCCATGGCCCCCGCAAAAGGATACAAATCGACGCCTGCGTGTTTAAACTGGGCCTGCGTCGGCACGGAGGCCCGACCTTCTACATTAAACTGAGATCAGCTTCGTCAGCACGGGGGCTACGACCTTCTAATTAAACTGAGGCAACTCGTCAGGCACGGGGGTACGACCTTCTTTTAAACTGAGGCACAAGGCCGGGGGTACATTTTTTAAACTGAGGCAACTCGTCGGCACGGAGAAGACCACTTTTAAATCGGGAACTGCGTCAGGCACGGGGGGTACGACCACCATAGTTTAAACTGAGACAGCTGCGTCAGTGCACGGAGGTACGAACCATTCAGTAGGCCCATTAAACCCGGTCAGCTGCGTCAGTGCACGGGAGGTACGATCCATTCACTAGTCTCATTAACACGCGCACTGGAGGGGGGGGGGGAAAACCGCCCACCCGTGCACATAACGGCAAATTTACCGGTCGATATACGCGATTTTCGGTGTACCTGCTTCGAAAATGAACGGCGCGTTGTTTAAAGGAAGAAAATGAAAAAAAACACAAATGCCTCAAGTTAGGGGGCCAGCAAAAATACAAAAATGTTATAGCGCCAGACCACAAAAATCGGCGCTGATGCGCTTCCAGCACACTGACAAAAGGAAGTGTTCTAGGTAACACTAGCGACTTGTTTGATGCATATTGATATGCTGTATAGTTTCAAGGTCATGTTAGGTCACCAAGGTCGAGTCAGGTCAGGTTCATGACAGGTTAATGGAACCAAACTTGATCAACTGGAATGTTGCCATAAATGCACTACTGGTTGTCATTTGTACTATTTGTCATTGCGTTTCCATACTTTATTCATGTACTTCCATCCTTTCTTCACGAAACCGATTGCTCCGGGCTGCCCGACGGAGTAGTCGGGCGTGGGGCCGGTTCCGGTAACTGGAACAGGTAACTGACCTGACACAGTAGTGCTAGCATAGGGTGACCCTGAGGTCAAATGTTGGGTCTAGCATCTGTATTGCATCATTAGTAATGTCCAAAACATCATTGGTGCCCATTTTTGAGCACTTCAACCAATCACAGCTATCCATACTGATACGACAAGCCAAACCACGCAAAACCGGCAATTTTGCCAACCTGACCTCATTTGACCTTGAAGATATTGACCTAAGGTCACGAAATTTACATACAATAGAGTTCACTAATGTGCCCATCAACCATGCTAATTTCGTTCCTCCAGCTTTACTAGGAGCCGAGATCTCAGGGGGCGGAACCGTCCCCCCTCCCTCCAGTG
>JAOTOM010001053.1:0-56423 GCA_034440615.1 Ashinkailepas kermadecensis
GCTGTCGATTCGATGGAGTCTCCTTGTAGTTTTTGTGGTGAAGTCTATTTTTATAGACCCACTGCAGGCTATTTTTGGAACCCGGTACGATTCTTCTGGCTCTCGGTGCGTTTTTTTCCGGTGCCAAAACAGGTTTCTTTTCCGGCGTCCGACGACTTCTTATTTTGTGGATCCTTGACGCAATTTTTCCGTCCGCAAGGTGACATTCCGGGTTTATATTGGTACCTGGGAAGCCAGCTGCAACTTGTCGGGCTCCGGCACGACGTTTTGGCCCCAATGATATTTTCAAGAGAAGCGACGTGAATTTTTTTTGTCTAAGTGCGATTTTTTGGGGCCCCGTCGTCACTTGTTGGGATCCCTTGCGGTGGCTACGACACGTTTGTGGGGGCCCAACAAGTTTTGTGGGCTTTTGGAGCTATTGTTGAGATCCCAGATTGATTTTCCGTGTCCGGACTGTTTTTCATTTACCCGGCTTCATTTGTTGGGTGATCTCAACGAGACTTTTAGAGCCCGGGTGGGACCTGTCAGGCCTCTGGCGTGATTTTCAGGGGCCCGGGTGATAATTCTTAGTACCCCAGTCTCGGCGTGATTTTCAGGAGGCCCCGGCCCGACCGTTTGTGGCCCCCGTCGTGATTTTCTTGAATCCCGGCACGACTTGCTTGCGGCCCCAACGTGATTTTCAGGGGCCCAGGTGCAAACTTTTGAGGCCCCAGCGTCATTATCGGGGCCCCTGCGCTACGTTTGGGGGCCCCCAACGTGATTTTTCTGAGCCCCGGTGCGATTTTTGGTGGACCGAGTGAAATTTTCAGGGAGCATAGCGCATTTTTTTTCCTAAGCTCGGCAGATTCTTGGAGGCCCACAACCTATCAGGAGGGGGGGGGATGGGGCAACTGCCCACAATTCCCCCTCCCCATTCGGTATGTCACTGTGCCATGCAATGATGCAACATAAGAATCCAGGAATAGTTCATCTGTTTCATCACTCACATGTGATTTCAACTCCCCAGTTATCCAGACAGTTTGAGGAAAGTCAAACATCTGCTACATGGATCAGCAAGGATGGATTGTAAGGCAACATGGATACCATGGAATTCCGGTCACAGTAGTTATGCTGCAATACATACCTTCTTCAACAGACTGCTTTGGAGATGGATGAGCTCCTGAAGTTTGGTCAGGGTTGGAGTTGGAGGTGGATGGAGCAACACTGTGAAGGACATAACATATGGTTCAAGAGACTTGTTTCCATTAACAATACAGGGGATGAAGTAACATTTTCATTGACTTCTATGGTTTTCATTGGCTTCATTGACTTCTATGGTGTCCTGAGTAAGTAGGACAATCGAGATGGGTTTCTGTTATATGTATTGTAGAAGCAATGTTATAATGTAGCTTTTATACCCCAGTGAGAATGGTATGGATTCACTCATAAGTGAATTTGCAAACATACTGATATATCAGTTAACAACAATGCAGATAGCTACGTGATCAACATGGTCTGTGCCCTAAGCCCAAATAACTAAGTAACAATGCAGGGAATCTGCTGCATAACAGTTTGACCATAAATTAGCCATGATATATGGCATCATACTTCCCATGCTATTTAGAATAGTGAGCTATATTTTGTGTACAAAGATCAGGACATTAGAAATGTTAATTAACGTTATACACATCAGTTCCTAACAGGTGTCAGCAATACATTTCCTTCATGTGCTTTAAACATGATTCATGAAAGCACCGTCATCGATTTTAAACTTGCAAAAAGAGTGCGCCGCCTGGCATTTTGAGTGCTATTTGAGTGAATTTGCTGTCTTGTTAGTGAACTGACCACTTATTGAGATATAAGTACTTTAACTTTGCCGGCTTCAATCATGAAAATTTGTCATTTTCCAATACATCAGAAATCATCAGAATAACTTCTTGTCCACAAACCGGTGTATGCATTTCTATGAATTTCTCATATTTATTAACACAAATGATGTAGATCTGATCTGCAAATTTATAACTCAGAAAATGTTATCAGCACAGGATTCCATTCCTGAAAATATAGTACTTTCAACATGTTATTGTTCTTTGTGAAGCAATAAGTGCAATGCTCTCATGCAGCATGCAGATGGAGGTTCATCACGTGCACCAGGTAGCACAAAAAGAGATATTATTGCAGTCTAAGGTAACCACAAGACAGGTTTTACACCCATTTTACCTCCACGAATCATTCAAGGGAGCTAGGTTTTGCCTAGTTGCGTTAGGCTAGGCTTTTGTTGTAAGTTAGTAAATGAAAAAGTCTTCAAAAACGGTTCAAGCTAGATTAGGTTATGTTAGACTTTTTAAGTTGAAAATGTTTGAGAACAATTTTTTTTTGGGGGGGGGGAAATTGGGCATCAAAATAATAATTTCTTGCATGGAAGTCTAGGCTAGGTTAGGTTAGGTTATGTTACATCTTTTTTTATCTGAACATTATTTTTCATCCTATATTACTCAAATCCAAGCACCCTTTTCCATGTTATTTTACCTCACAATTGAAAAGTGTGCATCTGCAGAGGAAATGAGCGGTTACATCATGTTCAGCACATTAACAAACACTGCATTAACAAAGAAATTCAAAGAAGTCAGAGAGTACAATGAGCTGAAAAATTACCCAAAAAGCCAGGTATTATCACAGTTTAAGGTAACCACAAACAAGTTTTACACACATTTTACCTCCATGAAGCATACAAAGGGGTTAGGCTTGTCAGGTTAGGTTAGGCTTTTGTTGTAAGTTATAACAAAAATCATTGGTTGGTAAATAATTTTTGTTAATGATTTTTCTAAAAAAAAATAAACGGTTTAGGATAGCTTAGGTTAGGTTTTTTAAGTTGAAAATATTTGAGAAAATGCCTCGAAAATTTCAATTAAAAACAATTAATTTCTTGTATGGGAAGTTGAACTATGTTAGGTAAGGTTGTCATACATCTTGAACATTCTTGAACATCTTGAACAGCATGCTATATTTCCTTACTCCACACTCTTTTTTTGGTGTTATTTTTTACTCCCAATTGAAAGGCATGCATTTGCAGAGGAAAGGACATTAAATTTGTGCTTTTGTGTTGTATCAATATTTTTTTAAATTTAAATTTCCAATGCAATGTTTATGAATGTCACTAAGCTGATGGCACTACTCAGTTTCTGTGCAAATGCTTACTTTCCAGGTTGTGAGCAAAATAACATTAAAAATGGGCTTTGAGTTAGGTAACATAGCAATTAAAAGAAATACATTAACAATTAAACATAACCTAACGTAACCTAGCCTAACCTGACCTTGGAGAAAGCAACTATAAAAACAAGATTGGAAAAATATGTAGGAATTTATTTTCTTGAAATTTTACAAATGAAAAAACCTAACCCAACCTAATCTAACCAGAATTATTGTGCTTTAAGGTGGTAACAAGGCAAGTTATTACACATTTGCCTCCATAAAGCAAACAGATGGGCTATGTTTGGTGATGTTAGATTAGTTTGAGTGTTTTATGTTCGACATTTTTTGCAAAAATTGTTCCAAAATTTGAAAGAAATATATTTTTTTAATTTAAAAGCAGCTTATGTTACATTAGGTTAAGTTGGGTTACATTTTTCAATTGTAAAAAAAATACATTGCTTGAAATTTTTACAACTCGATATTTTGGTTTTGTTTTTCTCCAAGGGGAGGTTAAGCTAGGTTAGGTTAGGTGATGTTGCATTTTTTTTTATTTACAAAAAAAATACTTTACTCTATGTCACCTAATTCAAAGCTTTTTGTTGGTGTTATTTTGCTCACAACCTGAAATGTAGGCATTTGTATAGAAAATGAGTGGTCCCATCATCTGAGTCACATTCATAAACATTGCATTGAAATGATACATTCCACGAATTCATAAAACACCTTAAAACACAAATTTACCAAAATGAGCAGTAACATCATGTTCATCACGTTCCTAAACATTGCATGGAAAAAAAATTAATCAGAAATTACCTTAAGCTGTAAATTTACCAAATGGTGTGCCAACCCCTGGACGGAAATGCAACACTAGGTGCCCCAATCCTGCGCAGAAAGGGCACTAAGAGCAGTGGAATGAAAATATTAATAAAAGTAAACTAAAAACAGCTCTTCTTGAAGACGAACGTGGTAGTTATGTGATATTAACATGGAAACCCTGAGCGCAAATCAGAAAAAAAAGCATGGACTGGACTTTTTCAAGCTTACCTGCCAACTTCTTCAACTACTGTTCCTTTGGGAATTAAATATCAGCATGCTATTTATTCACTATTTAAAATCACACCAATCCGCAGATACATCAGAATGTGCGAAGTACAAAAACGAATCAGTACGACGTCACATGAGATTGGCCTCCGGATTAAACACTGCGCGCAATTGCACCACAAATGTCTTACCTCCGCCACATTTGTCAACTATAACCTCAAATTTAGACTTTAGGCGCTGGAATTTCTGTAACTGGAGTTTTTTCTTTGGATGTTACGATTTTGGATGTTCTGAGGAACGCCCATCACGATTTGTGACATTTAATGCGCTAGTGTCTATCGATACAAATCGACGCCCCTGCTTTGGATAAAAAAATATAAACAAAAATTAAGCAATATATATTCTGAAAATTTTCTCACTTGAACAACCGAACCCAACTTACCCGAACCTAATGTCAGCTGCTTTTGAAGGAAAATTTCCGATTTTATTTTATTTTTGAAAATGATTGAACAATTTTTCCAAGGTAAGCAACTAAACTAGCCTAACCTAGCCAAATCGGTATTATTGTGCTTTAAGGTGGTAACAAGACAAGTTTTTACACATATTTGCCTCCATATAGCAAGCAAATGGGTTAGGTTTGGTTAAGTTAGGTTAGTTTAGGCTTTTCAAGTTGGAAAACTTTTTTTAAAATCCAAAAAAGTTTCCCCCAAAAATTGCAAATCATTTGGTAACCTTGCAGTCTAAGGTGTTCTTTTTTTCCTTTAAAACAAAAAAAAATATGCAGAATACCATGTTTATGAAGGTGACTAAGATGATTGGACCCACTTATTTTCTTTGCTTACTTTTCAGGTTGTGAGCAAAATAATGCCAAAAAGGCTTTGAGTTCGGTAGCATAGCATAAACATAAATGTTTTTTTTTTAATGCAACAAAACCTAACCTAGCCTACCCTAACCTATCTTTTGAGAACACAAAATTAAACTAAATTAAAATGTCACTTAATTTATTTTCTGAAAATTCTCAACCTTAAAAAGAAACATAACCGAGCCTAACCTAACCTAAGCTGATATTGAATAAAAAAATATGTTTTTTTTTGTGAGCATGGTTGCAAATTTTTTTCCGAAACTTGTCGGTATTATTGTGCTTTAAGGTGGGAACAAGAAAAGTTGTATGGGCGCTGTATGTCCAACGCAGTCAATGCGGCCGTAAACCCAAATAACCAACCAACCAACCCAGAAAGAGGTAAGCTGTACTTCCACAGTGGAGGGAATTCCAGCTATTTTGTTTGTTTTTGCACACAATTTTACATTTTTCAGCAGAAGGTGGAGTCAGTCCACTATCTAATCCAAATCTGTTTCTATTCAGTACGAAATGTGCTGGTTAACATCAATGTTTCTACTTAGCATGGTGTTTTTCATTTTTCCCGTTTAGCTTTCTTATCAGCATAAATTAGCATAGGTTATTGGGGGGCCCAAATCAACATTGGGGGGGGGGGGGCAAGATCAACATTGGTAGGGCCATAGCCCCACAAAAGGATACAAATCGACGCCCCTGCATACATGCATGATTTTGCACGTATCAAAATTTAATTTAATCTGCCATTTTTTGGACCACTTCACAAGCTCTTCGAAGTCTTTCTGCAGCATGTACCTAGGTACCTAGGTACCAGGCAAATATCAAGCTGATAGTGTGATGAGTGGGCTGTTGAGGTTAATTATAGTTTGTATATCCACACTCTCAATGATAACTGATTGTTGTTCACGGGACTGGATTGTATGCAAGTTTGACAATGACAATTGGTTTTTGTGCACACCATTTTGAATTTTGTAGCAAAAGGTGGAGAGTCAGTCCACTATCTAACCCAAATCTATTTTTTTCATCACAAAATGTGCTGGTTAACATCAACTATATTTTCTATGTACCTAGCATGGTGTTTTTCTTCTTTTTTCCTTCAACTTTTTATCAGATAAAAATAGCATATGTTATTGGGGGGGGGGGGCCCAAATCAACATTGGGGGGGCCAAGATCAACATTGGTGGGGCCCTGGCCCCCCACAAAAGGATACAAATCGACGCCCCTGCCATCTAGACATTAGGGGGATGTCCCCATCCTAGCCCCGCCTTCAGCGCCTAAAATATCACACAAACTATAACGTAAAATTCCATTTACGTAAACGTCCACATGCCTGCACCTTGATCGCAAACACCCGCTTTTATAGCCAGACATGTAACGTACTCGCTTCAAAGGTGGCGCAGATGACCTCTGTGCAGGGGTGTCGATTTTTGAAAAACATTGGGGGGGCCGAAGTGCCAACGCACTAGACCACCCCCCCCCCCAAAAAAAAAACTCGTCGGTTTTAGCCCACTATATTTTCGGATCTCAGAAATTCCGATTTTGTATTCGACGATGTGTATGTTTATGTTTATTCAGCATCCTCACCAACGGGGAAAATCGTCCAATAACTGGTGAAGTCACATAATTAAAAGAGCAGTGCTCAGTACATGTCAACATAACAACTCTGAGTAATAGCATGCGACTGCCGTGCCATATAGTGCGCTCGGATCTATCGTCACCGTCACCGTCACCGTTACCCTCCTCCTCACTCCACACACCAACAAACACACACCGGCTGAAATAAAAATACTTCAGCGATCAGATGCAGGCTAAAACACACCGGCATTGATGGAGCATCAGAGCACAGCAGACCTGAATATTAATGACGGTGGGTGAAAGTATTTCATTGGTGCCTGACATTAGGGAGGGAAACTTTTCCCTTTAGTACGCCACTGCGGCTGCTCAACGTGTTTTTTTCCGCAGATTGCACGATCGAGAGTAGATTGCAGATTGCACATCAGCTCCTTACAAGTGTCAGCAATACATTTCCTTCATGTGCTTTAAACATGATTCAAGAAAGCACTGTCATCGATTTTAAACTTGCAAAAAGGGTGGGCCGCCTGGTGTTTTGAGTGCTATTTGAGTGAATTTGCTGTCTTGTTAGTGAACTGACCATTTATTGAGATATAAGTACTTTAACTTTGCCTGCTTCTATCATGAAACATTTGTCATGTTCCAATACATCAGAAATCGTCAGAATAACTTCTTGTCCACAAACCGGTGCATGCATTTCTATGAATTTTGCATATTTATTAACACCAATGATGTAGATCTGATTTGCAAATTTATTACAGAAAATATCATCAGCACAGGATTCCATTCCTGAAAATATAGTACTTTCAACATGTTATTGTTCTTTTACATTTCAACATGTTAAGTTGGGTTACATTTTTTATTGTAAAAAAATACATTGCTTGAAATTTTTACAACTTGATGTTTTGGTTTTGTTTTTCTCCAAAGGGAGGGTAGGCTAGGTTAGGTTAGGTTATGTTGCATTTCTTTTTATTTAAAAAGAATAGCTTATCCTATGACACCTAATTCAAAGCCTTTTTTGGTGTTATTTTGCTCACAACCTGAAATGTAGGCATTTGTATAGAAAATGAGTGGTCCCATAATTTGGGTCACATTCATAAACATTGCATTGAAATGATACATTCCACGAATTCATAAAACACCTTAAAACACAACTTTACCAAAATGAGCAGTAACATCATGTTCATCACATTCTTAAACATTGCATTAAACAAATCAAGAAATCAGAAATTGCCTTAAGCTGTAAATTTACCAAAAGGTGTGCCAACCCCTGGACGGAAATGCAACACTAGGTGCCCCAATCCAGGACAGAAAAAGCACCAGGTGCAGTGGAGTGAAAATATTAATAAAAGTAAACTAAAAACAGCCCTTCTTGAAGACATACGTGATAGTTATGTGATATTAAAATGGAAACCCTGAGCACAAATCAGAAAAAGGCATGGACTGGACTTTAGGCGCTGGAATTTTTGTAACTGGAATTTTTTATTTGGATGTTCTTGTTCAAGCTTACCTGCCTACTTCTTCAACTACTGTTCCTTTGGGAATTAAATAGCAGCAGGCTATTTATTCACTATTTAAAATCACACCAATATGCAGATACATCAGAAAGTGCGAAGTACAAAAACGAATCAGTACGTCACATGAGATTGGGCTACGGATTAAACACTGCGCGCAATTGCATCAAGAATGTCTCACCTCCGTCACATTTGTCGACTGCAACCTCAAATTTAGACTTTAGGCGCTGGAATTTTTGTAACTGGAATTTTTTATTTGGATGTTCTGAGAAACGCCCACCACGATTTGTGGCATTTATTGCGCGCAAGTGTCTATCAAGTCTCTCCAGACACATTTGGTGATGGGCTTTGACCTTATATAACTTACAAGCAGGTGTTTGTCACTTCTGCAGCCGCCACAGGCCCATATTTCTGAGCTGTGACGTCACGAGTGCGATTGCCAGGCTGCGCCGAATTTCTCCACCGAATTTGGAATATGCCCGATTTCTGCTCGGGTGCGTCAGTAAATAAGCCTCGGTAAAGCGACGATAAACTATGTACCGCGTTGCCAAGGATTAAGGTTGCTTTTATGATGTAAGTCGTGCTTGCAAATTGGAAGGAAATCCAACTCCTTTGTTTTTTTCCACAAAGTTGTCAATTTTACAGCAAAGGGTGGAGAGTCAATCCACTATCCAATTCAAATCTGTTTCATTTCAGTACAAAATGTGCTGGTTGGCATCAACTAAGCTACGTAAGTCGCATGGTGTTTTTTCTTCTTTTTTTTCTTTAACTTTCTTCTCAGCATAAAAATAGCATATGTTATTGGGGGGGGGGCAAATCAACATTGAGGGGGCCAAGATCAAAATTGGTGGAGCAATGGCCCCCACAAAAGGATACAAATCGACGCCCCTGCTTTGGAGAAAAAAATAGAAACCAAAATTAAGCGAGGTACATTTCGAAAATTTTATAAATTGAACAACCGAACCCAACCTAACCGAACCTAACGTCAGCTCCTTTTGAAGGAAAATTTCCGATTTTATTTTATGTTTGAATTTTTTTAAAAATTTCGAAGTTCAGCATCTAAACTAGCCTAACCTAGCTAAACCGGTATTATTGTGCTTTAAGGTGGTAACAAGACAAGTTTTTACACACATTTAATTCCATATAGCAAACAAATGGGTTAGATTTGGCTAAGTTGGGTTAGTTTAGGCTTTCCAAGTGGGAAAACTTTTCAAAAAATTTCCAAAAAAGTTTCCCCCAAAATTTCGAATTAATTGGTAACCTTGCAGTTTAAGGTGTTCTTTTTTTTCCTTTTTTTAATTTTTTTCTGCAGAATACCATGTTTATGAAGGTGACTAAGATGATTGGATCCACTTATTTTCTTTGTGAATGCTTACTTTTCAGGTTGTGAGCAAAATATTACCAAAAAGGGCTTTGAGTTCGGTAACATAACATAAACATAAATGTTTTTTTTCTTTAATGCAACAAAACCTAACCTAACCTAGCCTAACCTATCGTTTGAGAACAAAAAAATAAACAAAATAAAAATGTCAATTAATTTATTTTCTGAAAATTCTCAACCTTAATAAAGAAACCTAACCCAACCTAACCTAACCTAAGCTGCTTTTGAAGAAAACAAAAGTCTGAACATGTTTGTTTTTGTTTTTTAAAAACTTTTGGTATTATTGTGCTTTAAGGAACAAGGAAAGTGTTGTGGGGGCTTTAATAACAACAAAGTCAATGCGGCCGTAAGCCAAAAAAAAAAACATTTGTCACCATAAAGCAAACAAATGGGTTAGGATTGGTTGGGGTAGGTTGGTTTAAGTTTTTCAGTTGCAATTGTTTTTTTATTAAAATTAAATATTTTGCGAAATAAGTGGTCATGTATTAGTGTTTTATTAACACGCGCACTGGAGGGGGGGCGAAATCCGCCCACCCCTCCGGTTTTTCGCAAATAACTGCAGATTTTACCGGTCGATATACGCGATTTTCGGTGTACCTGCTTAGAAATGAACGGCGCGTCGTTTAAAGCAAGAACAATGGAAATCGGCCGAAAATTTTTCAAGTTAGGGGCCGCTAAAGTCAAAAAATGTTATAGCGCCAGACCACAAAAATCGGCGCTGATGCGCTTCCAGTATACTGACAAAAGGGAAGTGTTCTAGGCAACACTAGCGACTTGTTTGATGCATATTGATATGCTGTATAGTTTCAAGGTCATGTTAGGTCACCAAGGTCAAGTCAGGTCAAGTTCATGACAGGTTAATGGAACCAAACTTGATCAACTGGAATGTTGCCATAAATGCACTACTGGTTGTCATTTGTACTGTTTGTCATTGCGTTTCCATACTTTATTCATGTACTTCACTCCCTTCTTCACGAAGCCGATTGCTCCGAGCTGCCCGACGGAGCAGTCGGGCGGGCGGCCGGTTCCGGTAACTGGAACAGGTAACTGACCTGATAAAGTGGTGCTATATAGGTGACCTGAGGTCAAATGTTGGGTCTAGCATCTGCATTGCATCATTAGTAATGTCCAAAACATCATTGATGCCCATTTTTGAGCATTTAAACACAATCACAGCGATCCATAACGATGACAAGCCAAGCCACGCAAAACCGGAAAATTTTGCCAATCTGACCTCATTTGACCTTGAAGATATTGACCTAAGGTCACGAAAATTGCACACAATAGAGTTCACTACCGTGCCCATCCACCCTGCGAATTTCGTTCCTCCAGCTTTACTAGGAGCCGAGATCTTAGGGGGGCGGAATCCGCCCCCCCCCATCCAGTGCGCGTAATTCTCAGAGACCCTCCAGGGCGCGTGTTAAGGAACAAGGAAAGTGTTGTGGGCGCTGTATGACCAACGCAGTCAATGCGGCCGTAAGCCCAAATAACTAACCAACCAACCAAGAAAAGTGTTTACACACATTTGTCACCATAAAGCAAACAAATTGGTTAGGATTGGTTAGGGTAGGTTGGTTTAAGTTTTTCAGTTGGACAATTTGTCATTTTTTTCAAATTAAAATTAAATATATTTGCACCGAAAATAAGTGGTCCCATCGTCTTAGTCACCGTCATGAACATGGTATTCTGAAGAAAAATTAGAACAAACAAAAAATCACCTTAAACTGCAAGTTTACCAATCATTTTTTATTCAACAGCAACTTAAAATAGGTTAGGTTCGGCTTGGTTAAGTTCTTTAAACTTTGAAAATTGAAAATTGAAAAATGCTCTAACTCTCTCATGCGCAGTGAAATTGAAACACGCCTGATGCTACCAATATCTGCAATATAAGAGAAAAAGCTATGACGTCACCAAATCTTGAAGGCGAATTTTGGTGTACCTTCTAAGGTAATAGTATCGTGGGGGGGGGGCATTTAATGCCGCTACAGGCCTTGGCCGCTACCAGACACTGGTCTTGTATGACTCTTTAGGGTTTGTTTAGGAAGTCATGTGTGGCAATAGCTTACTAACCATTGTTTTCTTCAGGAATATCAATTATAATGAGGTGTCTATACGGCTTCTTGCTGACTTTGCTCTCGTGTTTTCATAGGCTGGCAGATTGGCTCAAACGTGGCTTTTGTTGGTTCAGTTTGAGATTGGGTAGCCCCATATCAATATCAATGCACATTGTCATTGGGTATGTAGGTAGGTAGGTACCTTGGTAAATATCAAGCTGATGGTGTGATGGGTAGGTTGCTGAATATAATTATAGTTTGTATATCCACAATATCAATGATAACCATGATTTGCATGCAAGTTTGACAATGACTGGAAATTGAGAATGGAATTAATGATGTTCAAGCTCCATATGCATGTGGTTTTGCCATTGGTGGTGTGTACCAACATCAGTATGACCATGCAATTGTTGTTTAGTTGCTTAGCGGATTTTTTTCTTCAGACAATCTGGTTTAAAATGCATTAGCATTGCTTATTTCAACATTTTATGATGTAAGCTGTACTTCCACAGTGGAGGGAAATACTGCTATTTTGTTTGTTTTTTTGCACAAAATTTTACATTTTTCAGCAAAAGGTGGAGAGTCAGTCCACTATCTAATCCAAATCTGTTTCTATTCAGTACAAAATGTGCTGGTTAACATCAATCTTTCTAGTTAGCATGATATTTTTTTCATTTTTTCCCTTTAGCTTTCTTATCAGCATAAAATAGCATAGGTTATTGGGGGGGGGCCCAAATCAACATTGCGGGGGCCAAGATCAACATTGGTGGGGCCATGATCCCCACAAAAGGATACAAATCGACCCCCCCTGGTAGTCCTCCATTTTGTCGAGAAAAAATCATGTAACGTGCAAAACTATATGGGCAATGCATAAACTTCGCACGTCGCATGCGCAGCCCCACCCCCACCAAAACTACAAATTATTTTGTGGAGGAGCAAAGTAAAATTAAAACCATTTAGACATGTCCCCATATCAGCCCCCGCCTTCAGCACCTAAAATATCACACAAACTATAACGTAAAATTCCCTTAACGTAAATGTTCACCTGCCTGCACCTTGATAGCAAACACTCGCTATTATAGACAGGCATGTAACGTACTCGCTTTAGAGGCGGCGCAAATGACCTTTATGGTCCGGCACGCCTAAAAAATCACTCTCCCCCCCCATGCGCAGCGAAATTGAAACATGCCTGATGCTACAAATTTCTGCAATATATGAGGAAAAAGCTGTGACGTCACCAAGGCTTGAAGGCTAACTTTGGTGTACCTTTTAAGGTTTGCTTTGGAAGTCGTGTGCGCCATAACTTAGTACATATTGCTCAGGAATATCAATTATAATGCAGTGTCCATGCAGCTTATTGCTGAGTTTTGTCTTTCATGGTGTCATAAGCTGGCAGATTGGCTCACACATGGTTCTCGTTGGTTCAGTTTGAGACTTGGATTCCCCATATCAAAATTGAATGCATGCATATGGATCTATTTGAAGAGGTACTGATGATCTGAAGCCACTGCGATCGTCTCATGGCAGTTTCACGCTGCACTGAGTCATATGTAATGTTGCAACATCGTCCGGTTTCCCGATGGGCGAATAAGTCGTATCACTGTGACTGTTTGTGACGTCATCAAAACGTTGCATCCATATCCAGTGGTATATTTGAACAGTGCGACATTTCCTGCCGATATGCGGCACATTCGGTTACATATCTAGTGTAAACAACGCTATGGCAGAAAGTAAAAGAATATCCACATTGTCACTGGGCATGTAGGTACCTAGGTAGGCACCAGGTAAATATCAAGCTGATTGTGTGATGGGTGGGCTGTTGAAGATAATTCTAGTTTGTATATCCACAATCTCAATGATAACTGTGATTGTTGTTCACTGGTTCACTCACTGGTATGCAAGTTTGACAATGACTGGAAAGTGAAAATGGAATGAACCTTATTCAAGCTCCATATGCATGTGGTTTTGCCATTGGTGGTGTATACAAACATCAGTATGACAATGCAATTGTTGTTTTGTGGCTGAACATTTTTTTTTGTTGAACAATCTAGTTTAAAATGCATTAGCATCAGCTATTCTTAACATTTTATGACGTAAGTTGTCCTTCCACAGGGGAGGGAAATCCAGCTATTTTTTTTGCACTCAATTTTGAATTTCATAGCAAAAGGTGGAGAGTCAGCCCACTATGTAATCCAAATCTGTTTCCTTTCAGTACAAAATGTGCTGGTTAACATCAACTACATTTTCTATGTACCTAGCAGTCTTTTTTTCTTCTTTTTTTCCTTTCACTTTTTTATCAGCATAAAAATAGCATAGGTTATTGAGGGCAGGGCCCAAATCAACATTGGGGGGCGCCAAGATCAACATTGGTGGGGCCATGGCCCCCACAAAAGGATACAAATCGACACCCCTGCTGGTGTGTACAAACATCAGTATGACCATGCAATTGGTGTTTAGTTGCTTAGCAAATTTTCTTTCAGAAAATCCGGTTTAAAATGCATCAGCATCGCTAATCTCGACATTTTATGATGTAAGCTGTACTTCCACAGTGGAGGGAATTTCAGCTATTTTGTTTGTTTTTGCACACAATTTTACATTTTTCAGCAAAAAGTGGAGGGTCAGTCCACTATCTAATCCAAATCTGTTTCTTTTCAGTACAAAATGTGCTGGTTAACATCAATGTTTCTACTTACCTAGCATGGTGTTTTTCATTTTTTCCCTTTAGCTTTCTTATCAGCATAAAATAGCATAGGTTATTGGGGGGGCCCAAATCAACATTGGGTGGCCCAAGATCAACATTGGTGGGGCCACGGCCCCCACAAAAGGATACAAATCGACGCCCCTGCTCACTCCACTATCTAGGCCAAATCTGTTCTTTTTCAGTACAAAATGTGCTGGTTAACATCAACTAAGTTTTCTATGTACCTAACACAGTGTTTTTCTTCTTTTTTTCCCTTTAGCTTTTTATCAGCATAAAAATAGTATGGGTTATTGGGGGCCCAAATCAACATTGGGGGGCCAAGATCAACATTGGTGGGGCCACGGCCCCCACAAAAGGATACAAATCAACGCCCCTGCTCACTCCACTATCTTGTCCAAATCTGTTCTTTTTCAGTACAAAATGTGCTGGTTAACATCAACTAAGTTTTCTATGTACCTAACACAGTGTTTTTCTTCTTTTTTTTCCTTTAGCTTTTTATCAGCATAAAAATAGCATGGGTTATTGGGGGGCCCAAATCAACATTGGGGGGGCCGAGATCAGCATTGGGGGGGCCATGGCCCCCGCAAAAGGATACAAATCGACGCCCCTGCCTCTGTGGTCCGGTACGCCTGAAAAAAAATCACTCCCCCACCCATGTGCAGTGAAATTGAAACTTGCCTGATGCTACCAATTTCTGCAATATACGAATAAAAACCTGTGACGTCATCAAGGCTTAAAGGCGAACTTTGGTGTACCTTTTAAAATAATTGTATTTTTGCGGCGTTTAATAATGGTGTTTTTGCGGCGTACGAGACATTGGTCTCGTCAAGGCTATTTCTTATGTAGTGGAAGTAAGCAGAGATTCAGCAGAGATTCAGCGGGGATTCAGCAGGGATTCGGCAGGGATCGACGGCCCCTTCGATCTCGGTGGACATCGAATCTAACGTGCTGCATATCAATCGAAAGTGCTCGAAATCCCAAACAATATGAACATACTCTTCATTTCGTCGGCCCCTAAGGAAAAATTGTATGGGCATGACCAAATTTCGAGTCTATGGGCAGGCCCCTACGATTTTCACAAAAATCACTAAAACCTATATGGGGTAACCAATCAATATGGCTGAAGAAACCTATATGGGAATTGAATACTAAAAGTTCCTATGGGGAAAGAAGAAATATAATTTGCGTGAAAATTATAGAAGATCTATCGTGTTGCATATCAATCGCAAGTGCGCGAAATTCCAAACAAAATGCCACTAATTTTTATTTCACCTACCCTTTAGGAAAAATTGTATGGGCATTACAAAATTTCGAGTCTATGGGCAGGCCCCTGCGATTTTCACAAAAATCACTGTCTAGGTCCGAATCTGGTAGTCAATCAATATGGCTGAAGAAACATATATGGGAATTGAATACTAAAGGTTTCTATGGGGAAAGAACAATTAGAATATTCCCGAAAATTCGAGAAACATGTTAAAGATATCTTGTTGCATATCCGTCGAAAGTGCTCGATGTCCCAAACAAAACGACCCTACTTGTTACGTCGTTTACCCCTTAGGAAAAATTATATGGGCATCTCAAAATTTCGAGTCTATGGGAAGGCCCTACGATTTCGACAAAAATCACTGTCTAAGCCCGGGTGGGGTAACCAATCAATATGGCTGAAGAAACCTATATGGGAATTGAATTCTAAAAGTTCCTATGGGGAAAGAAGAAATATAATTTGCGTGAAAATTATAGAAGAATGCAAAATATATCGTGTTGCATATCAATCGAAAGTGCTCGAAATGCCAAACAAAACGTAACTAATTTTTATTTCGCCTACCCCATAGGAAAAAATATATGGACATCACAAAATTTCGAGTCTATGGGCAGGCCCCTACGATTTTCACAAAAAATCCCTGTCGAGGCCCGGGTCGGGTAACCAATCAATATGGCTGAAGAAACCTATATGGGAATTGAATACTAAAAGTTCCTATGAGGAAAGAAGAAATAT
This sequence comes from Ashinkailepas kermadecensis, assembly GCA_034440615.1. NCBI lineage: Eukaryota > Metazoa > Arthropoda > Thecostraca > Neolepadidae > Ashinkailepas > Ashinkailepas kermadecensis. The sequence goes on from JAOTOM010001053.1 coordinate 16,284, forward strand.
AATTTGCGTGAAAATTATAGAAGAATGCTAGATCTATCGTGTTGCATATCAATCGCAAGTGCGCGAAATTCCAAACAAAATGCCACTACTTTTTATTTCGCCTACCCCTTAGGAAAAATTGTATGGGCATTACAAAATGTCGAGTCTATGGGCAGGCCCCTGCGATTTTCACAAAAATCGCTGTCTAGGTCCAGGTCGGGTAGTCAATCAATATGGCTGAAAAAACCTATATGGGAATTAAATACTAAAAGTTTCTATGGGGAAAAAACAATTAGAATATTCGCGAAAATTCGAGAAACATGTTAAAGATATTTTGTTGTATATCAGTCGAAAGTGCTCGATATCCCAAACAAAACGACCCCACTTGTTATGTCGTCTACCCCTTAGGAAAAATTATATGGGCATCTCAAAATTTCGAGCTATGGGCGCCCTTTGACACAAATAACTGTCTAGGCCCGGGGCGGGTAGAAAAACAATATGGCTAAAAAAACCTAAAAGGAAATAAAAAAAAAAAAATTCCAAAGGGGAAAAAAAAAAAAAAAATAAAAAAAAAAAAAAAAAAAAAAAAAAAAAAAATTAAAAAAAAAAAAAAAAAAAAAAAAAAAAAAAAAAAAAAAAAAAAAAAAAAAAAAAAAAAAAAAAAAAAAAAAAATTTGAAATTTGAGTCTATGGGCAGGCCCCTACGATTTTGACACAAATCACTGTCTAGGCCCGGGTCGGGTAGTGAAACAATATGGCTGAAGAAACCTATATGGGAATTGAAAACTAAATGGCTGAAGAAAACTATATGAGCATTGAACACTAAAAGTTTCTATGGGGAAAGAAAATTATCATATTTGCGAACATTCGAGAAACATGTTAAATATATCTTGTTGCGTATCAATCGAAAGCGCTCGAAATCCCAGATAAAACGCCACTATTTGTTGTGTCGTCTTCCCCTTTGGAAAATTATATGGGCATCTCAAAATTTCGAGTCTCTTGGCAGGCCCCTACGACTTTCACAAAAATCACTGTCTAGGCCCGGGTCGGGTAGTCAAACAATATGGCTGAAGAAACCTATATGGGAATTGAACACTACAAGTTTCTATGGGGAAAGAAGAATTATAATATTCGCGAGAATTCGAGAAACATATTAAATCTATGTTGTTGCATATGAATCACAAGTGCTCGAAATCTTGAACAAAACGACACTACTTTGTGTGTCGTCTACGCCTTGGTCAAATTTATATGGGCATTTCAAAATGTCGAATCAATAGGCAGGCCCTACGATTTTGACAGGGCGCCCCCGTGGCCACGACGACTGGAGAAGTACGCGCCATGGCCGTGTCTGCTGAAGGTGCACCTGTGGCCACGCTAGCCCAGAAAACTCGCGAGGTCATGCCAGCTGAAAGAGCAGTGTTGGCCGTTGGTAGAATAGCCGCCACAATGACCGCGCCTCAACAGAGTCGGCAACGCCATGCAGCGGTCCACAGCCAGCGCCTGCAAGTGTCGGCGTGACTCACCGAACTGGACATTGACCGCTTCTGTGCGGCCGTGTGGCCATCGACGGTGGCACCGTTTTCCGTGTTCTGGCGCACGGCAATGAGATCAGTCTGCCGGCCGTATGTACGCCGTCACATTGAGCGTGTTCGACCAGGCAAGGTAGTGTGGCTGTTGCCATATAACGTCGGCGGCTGCCACTGGGCGCTCTTTGTGGCACTGTGGCGAGCGAAAAGGCTCGTCCACCTGGACTCGCTGCTGAATCTGCCAACATCTGTCGATGTGAGGGCGGCACAGGAGCTGATGGAGGCTGCGGCTCCGGATATGGACTGGCAAGGCTGGCGACTTGTCGTCGGTGGCGTCGGTGGCGCAGGTGGCGGGAGGCGGCGCGTCATGCACCCCAAGCCGAGCGAGCATGGATGGCGGTGGCGCGGCGCTCACGCGGGAACGCGCACGCGGTGCGCATGGAGTCGACCACGTCGACGACGTTGGTGTCACCGCTGTAACGCAACTGATCGTATTGTTCGTATTGCTCGTATTGCTCGTATTGTTCGTATTTCTCGCATTGCTCGCATTGCTCGTGCTAAGTGCAGGTTGGTGGCGCACCGCTGAGCGAGCTGATCTCCAGTGCGGTGAGAGTGCGGACCGGTCCGTTTCCGAATTTAAACCCAAATATCCGAACTTAAACACACTTGTCTGTTATCTCATTATGCCGTTTTCGACTTCTGTACATATGACGTGTGAAGCAGATATATACGTGTCCTATTGTGGAAAGTGTGTATTCTTTTTCGAGCGTTGGGGAGAGAAAGTCCGAATATGCCACGAGGAAATATTCACACTGGAACTCGTTGGAACCCTCGTGTTCCAGGGAGTTCAGCTACCTCGCGGGTTAATTTGGCATCTAGAATGTCACACAGCATAGGATACGTGATCGAACCAGGCGAGCCACCGGTCGCCACACCAGACTAGCATTAGGCGAGCCACCGGTCGTCACAGCACACCGCATCAGACTAGTCACCGGTCGTCACAGCACACCGCATCAGACGAGTCACCGGTCGTCACAGCACACCGCATCAGACGAGCCACCGGTCGTCACAACACACCGCATCAGACGAGTCACCGGTCATCACAGAACACCATCATCAGACGAGCCACCGGTCGTCACAGCACACCGCATCAGACGAGTCACCGGTCGCCACACCAGACTAGCATCAGGCGAGCCACCGGTCGTCATAACACACCAGCATCAGACGAGCCACCGGTCGTCACAACACACCGCATCAGACGAGTCACCGGTCGTCACAGCACACCAGCATCAGACGAGCCACCGGTCGTCACAGCACACCAGCATCAGACGAACCACCGGTCGTCACAGCACACCAGCATCAGACGAGCCACCGGTCGTCACAGCACACCAGCATCAGACGAGCCACCGGTCGTCATAACACACCAGCATCAGACGAGCCACTGGTCGTCACAGCACACCAGCATCAGACGAGCCACCGGTCGTCACAGCACACCAGCATCAGACGAGCCACCGGTCGTCACAGCACACCAGCATCAGACGAGCCACCGGTCGTCACAGCACACCAGCATCAGACGAGCCACCGGTCGTCACAGCACACCAGCATCAGACGAGCCACCGGTCGTCACAGCACACCAGCATCAGACGAGCCACCGGTCGTCACAGAACACCAGCATCAGACGAGCCACCGGCCGTCACAGCACACCAGCATCAGACGAGCCACCGGCAGTCACAACACATCATCATCTGGCGAGCCACCGGTCGTCATATTTGCATAAGGGGTAGACGACACAGAAAGTAGTGGCGTTTTGTTTGGGATCTCGAGCACTTTCGATTCATATGCAATAACATAGATTTAACATGTTTCTCGAATTTTCGCGAATATTCTAATTCTTCTTTCCCCATACAAACTTTTAGTATTCAATTCCAATATAGGTTTCTTCAGCCATATTGATTGACTACACGACCCAGACCTAGACAGTGATTTTTTTTGTGAAAATCGCAGGGGCCTGCCTATAGACTCGAAATTTTGTCATGCCCATACAATTTTTTCTAAGGGGTACGCGAAATAAAAATGAATGACATTTTGTTTGGAATTTAGAGCACTTTCGATTGATATGGAACCCGATAGATTTAGCATGCTTCTATAATTTTCACGTAACTTATATTTCTTCTTTCCCCATAGGAACTTTTAGTTTTCAATTCCCATATAGGTTCCTTCAACCATATTGTTTCACTACCCGACTCGGGCCTAGACAGTGATTTTTGTAAAAATCGTAGGGGCCTGCCCATAGACTCGAAATTTTGTCATGCCCATACATTTTTTCCTAAGGGGTACGCGAAGTAAAAATTAGTGACATTTTCTTTGGAATTTCGAGCACTTTCGACTGATCTGGAACACGATAGATTTAGCATGCTTCTATAATTTTCATGTACATTATATTTCTTATTTCCCCATAGGAACTTTTAGTTTTCAATTCCCATATAGCTTTCTTCAGCCATATTGTTTCACTACCCGACCCGGCCCTAGACAGTGATTTTTGTGAAAATCATAGGGGCCTGCCCATAGACTCGAAATTTTGTCATGCCCATACAATTTTTCTTAAGGGGTACACGAAATAAAAATTAGTGACATTTTTTGGGGAATTTCGAGCACTTTCGATTGATATGGAACACGATAGATTTAGCATGCTTCTATAATTTTCACATAACTTATATTTCTTCTTTCCCTATAGGAACTTTTAGTTTTCAATTCCCATATAGGTTTCTTCAGCCATATTGTTTCACTACCCGACCCGGGCCTAGACAGTTATTTGTGTCAAAATCGTAGGGGCCTGCCCATAGACTCGAAATTTTGAGATGCCCATATAATTTTTCCTAAGGGGTAGACGCCATAACAAGTAGGGTCGTTTTGTTTGGGATATCGAGCACTTTCGACTGATATGCAACAAGATAGCTTTAATATGTTTCTCGAATTTTCGCGAATATTATAATTGTTCTTTCCCCATATAAAATTTTAGTATTCAATTCCCATATAGGTTTCTTCAGCCATATTGATTGACTACCCGACCCGGACCTAGACAGTGATTTTTGTGAAAATCGCAGGGGCCTGCCCATATACTCGAAATTGTGTAATGCCCATACAATTTGTCCTAAGGTGTAGGCGAAATAAAAATTAGTGGCATTTTGTTTGGAATTTCGCGCATTTGCGATTCATATGCAACACGATAGATCTAGCATTCTTCTATAGTTTTCACGCAAATTATATTTCTTCTTTCCCCATAGGAACTTTTAGTATTCAATTCCCATATAGGTTTCTTCAGCCATATCGATTGGTTACCCGACCCGGGCCTCGACAGGGATTTTTGTGAAAATCGTAGGGGCCTGCCCATAGACTCGAAATTTTGTGATGTCCATATATTTTTTCCTATGGGGTAGGCGAAATAAAAATTAGATGCATTTTGTTTGGCATTTCGAGCACTTTCGATTGATATGGAACACGATATATTTTGCATTCTTCTATAATTTTCACGCAAATTATATTTCTTCTTTCCCCATAGGAACTTTTAGTATTCAATTCCCATATAGGTTTCTTCAGCCATATTGATTGGTTACCCGACCCGGGCCTAGACAGTGATTTTTGTCAAAATCGCAGGGGCCTTCCCATAGACTCGAAATTTTGAGATACCCATATAATTTTCCTAAGGGGTAAACGACATAACAAGTATGGTCGTTTTGTTTGGGATATCGAGCACTTTCGACTGATATGCAACAAGATATCTTTAACATGTTTCTCGAATTTTCGCGAATATTCTAATTGTTCTTTCCCCATAGAAACCTTTAGTATTCAATTCCCATATAGGTTTCTTCAGCCATATTGATTGACTACCCGACCCGGACCTAGACCGTGATTTTTGTTAAAATCGCAGGGCCTGCCCATAGACTCGAAATTTTGTAATGCCCATACAATTTTTCCTAAGGGGTAGGCGAAATAAAAACTAGTGACATTTTGTTTGGAATTTCGAGCACTTTCGATTGAGATGGAACACGATAGATTTAGCATGCTTCTATAATTTTCATGTAAATTATATTTCTTCTTTCCCAATAGGAACTTTTAGTTTTCAATTCCCATATAGGTTTCTTCAGCCATATTGTTTCACTACCCGACCCGGGCCTAGACAGTGATTTTTGTGAAAATCGTAGGGGCCTGCCCATAGACTCGAAATTTTGTCATGCCCATATATTTTTTCCTGAGGGGTACGCGAAATAAAAATTAGTGGCATTTTGTTTGGAATTTCGCGCACTTGCGATTGATATGCAACAGGATAGATCTAGCATTCTTTCATAATTTTCACGCAAATTATAATTATTCTTTCCCCATAGGAACTTTTAGTATTCAATTCCCATATATGTTTCTTCAGCCATATTGATTGGTTACCCGACCCAGGCCTCGAAAGGGATTTTTGTGAAAATCGTATGGGCCTGCCCATAGACTCGAAATTTTGTGATGTCCATATATTTTTCCCTATGGGGTAGGCGAAATAAAAATTAGTTACATTTTGTTTGGCATTTCGAGCACTTTCGATTGATATGCAACACGATATATTTTGCATTCTTCTATAATTTTCACGCAAATTATATTTCTTCTTTCCCCATAGGAACTCTTAGTATTCAATTCCCATATAGGTTTCTTCAGCCATATTGATTGACTACCCGACCCGGACCTAGACAGTGATTTTTGTGAAAATCGTAGGGCCTGCCCATAGACTCTAAATTTTGTCATGCCCATACAATTTGTCCTAAGGGGCCGACGAAATGAATAGTATGTTCATATTGTTTGGGATTTCGAGCACTTTCGATTGATATGCAGCACGTTAGATTCGATGTCCACCGAGATCGAAGGGGCCGTCGATCTCTGCCGAATCCCTGCTGAATCTCTGCTGAATCTCTGCTTACTTCCACTACATCTATTTCTTGTATAGCATTGGTCTTGTATGACTGTAAGGTTTGCTTAAAAGTCATGTGAGCCATAGCTTTCTTTTTTATTCTTTTAGGAATACCAATTATAATGCAGTGGCCATACAGCTTCTTGCTGACTTTTCTCTGTCATGGTATCATAAGCTGGCAGATTTGCCCACACATGGCTCTCGTTTTTCCCCATATCAATATTGAATGCATGCATTGTCATTGGGCATGCAGGTAGGTACCTAGGTAAATATCAAGCTGATGGTGTGATAGGTGGGCTGCTGAAGATAATTATAGTTTGCATATCCACAATCTCAATGGTGATTGTCATTGTTGTTCACTGGACAATGCAAGTTTGACAATGACTGGAAATTAAGAATGGATTTTTTTCCTGTTTAAGCTCATATGCGTGTGGTTTTGCCATTGGTGGTGTGTACAAACATCAGTATGACAATCCAATTGTTGTTTTGTGGCTTAACATTTTTTTAAAAGACAATCTGGTTTAAAATACATCATCAGCGAATCTTAACATTTTATGCTGTAAGTTTTCCTTGCACAGTGGAGGGAAATCTAGCTATTTTGTTTTTTTTGCACATAATTTTGAATTGTGTGGCAAAAGTTGGATACTCAGTCCACTATCTAATCCAAATCTGTTCTTTTTCAGTACAAAATGTGCTGGTTAACATCAACTAAGTTTTATATGTACCTAACAGAGTGTTTTTCTTCTTTTTTTTTCCTTTGGCTTTTTATCAGCATAAAAATAGCATGGGTTATTGGGGGGGGGGCCCAAATCAACATTGGGGGGCCAAGATCAGCATTGGGGGGGGGGCATGGCCCCCGCAAAAGGATACAAATCGTCGCCCCTGGAGATGGGCTATATTGGTAGTGAAGATTATGATCATGTATTTATTTGCCATCTGAAAAGTAATCATTTGCACTGAAAACGAGCGGTCGCATCATCATTTCCACTTGAAAATACTCTGTGATGGTGGTGGTGAATTGGTGCTTAGTTAGTTAGTTAGTTATTTGGGCTTTAGGGCGCTTCGACCAGAATTGATCATTCGCGCCCAGAATTGGTGCTTAGGGGCGCGTCGACTGCAAAGGTCATTTTGCGCCCATAACTATGTTGATAGGTAATCTACTATGCTCCTATAGTAGTCAGTAGTTAATAGTCTTCAGGGGCGGCGATATACATCAAAACGGGCTTCTTGGAGGAAAGTAAAAATGTCCCCAGACGATACAACCCCAGAGTCATCGTTTAGTAGCATTCGTAGTGTCCAGGTTTACACGTCCTAAAATATGAGGTCGGAGAGGGTCCAGCAGTACACAATCTACTAAAACATGATAAACGGTAAGCGGGTCCGAACAGCGTGGGCATAAAGGTTCGTCATCACCGGTCAGTATATAGCTGTCTCAAATGTATGGCCAATCCTCAGTCGGCAGAGCGTTACTTCCTCCCGTTGCGAGGACTGCCACTTTCCTAGTACCAGCTGTATAACCCTCAGCTTACTAGGTTTTGAATTCCAGGTTTGTTGCCATTCAGACAGTATATGTGATAATATGGAGGGATATATATCACTTGGAGGAAGACATAGACAAACTTCACAGCCATTGCTGATGGCGTGCTTGGCGGCTATATCGGCAGCTCCATTTCCAGCAAGTCCAACATGGCTGGGAATCCAGCAGAATACGATATTTTTGTTGCTAGTAGTTAGGGAGTTGACAACGCAGAGAATCCTGTGCACAAGCCTGTTATCAGAGTTAAAAGACTTCATTGCCTGGAGACTGCTCAGGGAGTCGGTAAAACGGCGTGATTTATGGACTGGTCGTCCTGGATATGATAGAAATTGCAAAATGGTGTAGAGTTCAGCAGTAAAAATTGACGCCTCGGTAAACAGAAGTAGCCAATACCGCGTCGACCAACATATGCGCATCCCATGCCGGAAGGAGACTTGGAGCCGTCTGTAGATACGGGAGAACTCATGGTACTGGTGTAGTTTTTCTAACGCAAGCATGCGGAATTCTTCGGAGGTAACATTTCCTTTCTTTGAATAGGACAAAGTAAGGTCAGTCTGCACTGGAACAACCTTCCAAGGGGGTGTTTGGAGTGACAGCGCATGCCACAGAGCTTGGTCTAACATTGCATGTACGGAAGATCGAAGTTAGTTAGTTATTAGGGCTTTAGGGCGCATAGACTACATCGGTCATGTAGCGCCCAGACGGAAGATCAAAGCCATGAGCAAAGAAAATGGTAAATGGTGTATTCGTTTGCCAACTGAAAAGCAATCATCTGCGGAGAAAATGAGTGGTCACATCATTTTTACATTAAAATACCCCATATTAAAAAATCGAAAAAATGATATTTTACCTAGGTCACAATATATGCCAAAAAAACATTGCATTAAAAATGATTAAAAAAAACAAGTTACCTACCTTGATCTGCAATAATACAAATACCCTATGTAGGTAGATAGGAACATACCCACCTGGGCTACCCAGGTAGGTACCAAACTAGGAATAGTAGGTAGGTACCTACATACCTACCCACCTATCTTGATCTAGACAACAATAAGATACTACCCGTACTAGGTACCTACCTACCTACCTACCATCCATTGTCGACCTGGTTCCTTTTCCAAGCAGGATATCCTACTCCAAGTTAATATATGAACTATATTATGGCAATATTATTCCAGGAAAAATAAAACATCTGCCACTTATTACAAACACTGCCGACACAAAAACCTCACGGCAGCCAAGAAGCGGTGAATTTCAAGATGGACGGCGGGAAGCTGGTTAGAGCAGATTATTGGATTACTTTATACAGTCGTTGAAATTCTTCTCTGTTACTATAACAATGACCGATTTTCTTCTAACCTGTACAAATATTAAGATAATGAATTGTGACGTATACAATCGACACCTGTGTGCATTGCTTTGGAAAGATATCCACGCAATAAAAGACCATTTTCGGGTAAATTCACCTCTGTACTACCACATCCTGTCCCGTATTATCCAAATAGGAGGATATTGGCCCTGGGATCCTCCCATATACGAGTATTTTGGGGTAGTTTTCATCCTCCCAATGCGGAGGATATTAGCTCGAGGGTATGTTGGAACATGCTCTTAAGTTGTGCAAAATTTATACAGTTCATAAGATACAACAACCAGAGCAACATACCGCAACCTTTTATCGTTCCTCACTCTTGAGGCTTGAGGAGGACTGGGAAAGTGTGGTCTAGAATCAAACGAGTGGCAGGTCTACAGTCATCCGTTCTCCTACCCGTGCTACGCATGGGCAATAGAGACATCACTAATGCTACCGAGGTAGCCAATGAAATCGCTCGCGCCCTCTCTGATCGTAGCCGAGGTAGCAACAGGGACCCACAATTCTTGCGCCAAAGGTCCCGCTGCGAAGGATATCCGATTGACTTCACCACCACTGACAACCTATGTTATAACGAGCCTTTCACAATGGCCGAAATTATATCAGTCGTATCAAAGTTCCGAAGTGTTTCCGAAGGTCCAGACAACATTCACAACGAAATGCTGAAAAATCTCCCTCCATGTGCGTTCGAAACCCTCCTAAGCATCTTCAACAAGCTTTGGCAGCAAGGTGAATTTCCGGTAGCCTGGCGAGAGGAAATTGTGGTCCCACTGCTGAAGCCGGGCAAAAGCGGACTGGAACCGCTCCACTATCGCCCTATATCTCCTACTTCGTGCATGTGTAAGCGAATGGAAAAGCTCATGACTACCAGACTAGCGTGGGTTTTAGAACAGCACAATTTTTTCTTCTTCAGAAGCACAGTGTGGTGAGGCGCGTGAGATTTACGAGGAAGTTCATCCAAAAGTATCATATGCTGCAAAGGCAAAGTTGAATTATAACATCGTACAACAGTCTCTGGTTCAACCACGCACACACATGAGTGCATCCCATCTTCTAACACAGCTCAGTACCCTGATGCGTCCCTTTGGCATTGAGTGCAGTCCGATAGAGGAAAGAGCTTCCTCCTCTCCGCAGACAAGGACGAGAGAGTCACCAGCTGGTGATCCCGTAGGGACACCTCAAGGAGACGAGTGGACCCAGCTCCAGCGAGTCAAGAGGCCTGCCCGTCCCTCTTCATCCAAGCTCAACCTCTCCCCGACCACCTCAATCCTTACCTCCATCTCTCCCCTACCTACCTCCTCCGCGACCCAACATTCCATCCCAGCTGGGGAAGTGCCCAGAAGCTCACCAGGCCTGGGACTGACGTCGCAGAATCTCGGCTAACCGACGAAGAGCACGGGGAGATCCCACGCCAACGTTCAATCCTTATCCACCACAACCACCACCAACCCCAAGCCCACCCAGCCCATCCCTTCACCATCCCAACTCACCCATCCCCTCCAACCATTTCCGATGAGACGGCGTGACCTCCGGCCGGGTGCCGGTAGTCCCGCCCTCGACGACCCGACGAAGTCTCACAGTTGAGGTCCGCCCGTGGGCTCCCGACATGGGGGCGTCAGGACGGACAGCCCGAACTGGTTAAAGGAACACGTCTCCAAGCGCTGGAAGACAGGCCCCCAAAGCCTGCCTTGTACCATCCTAAGCTCCCAAGGACAACTCTCACCATGAGATTGGGAGAGTGATGGGTCCACCTCCCATACCTCTCCATGCGGGCGACCAGTCCTGGTCGCCTGCAACAGGCCGGAAGCGCGTTTCGCCCTGGCAGGTCTTGCCAACCGGCGGGGTTAGTGCGAGGGCGCGAGCACGCACGTCATCCGACCCATGGACTCCGCCCAGTTCGACATGAATTGACTTGCTTTACCCCTTTTTAAAATAGCCCTCTATATAGGCTATTTTACAGTGGAACTGCAGAGGATTTAAAAGCAGTGCCCATGACCTGCAGGCGGTGATCAACAAGTATTGTCCGGTGGCGTTCTGCTTGCAGGAGATAAAGCTGTCGCCAGACTCTGCTATCCAGGTGAAATGCTACACCCTCTACCGAAAAGAAGTGGCAAGTGACACCATCCCCCACGGTTGAGTAATTATAGGCACTCATCATAGTGTTCCAGCGCAATCATTACATTTGATCACTCCCCTCCAAGCCGTTGCTGCCTGGGTGCACTTCGGTCGACGACTGATTTCGTTGTGCAGCATCTACCTACCTCCTGGAACTGCGTTTCCATCCACTGATTGGTTGGTTGGTTGTTGGAGTTTGGGGGCGCATCGACTGCGTCGGTCATGCAGTGCCCATATCATCGTCAATCAGGCAGTGAAATGTAAACAAAAGTCAGTCAGAATGGCATGTCACGATGTTAAGTACAATTGTAATATCATACCGTGCTACGATTATCATGTGGTGAGGTATAAAAACGAGTTACCGAGGGGTATATATCGCAGCAAATTTTATGTCTGATAGGAAGCGGAAGAGCCGTCCCGATTGGATGATTGATGACTCGTTCCCTAGTACTTCCCTAAGGGAGAGAGAGGTACGCCCAAAATGACGCCTTCGCTCCTGGTTAAGTAGGCTGCACGCAATTAGTACGTGCCACACTGACAGTGATCATGGCACCTTGGGCAGAGCGGACTGTCATCGTTGGTCAAAGGGTAGAGGTGAGTCTCACACGTGTGGCCAATTCGCAGGCGACATAGTGTCACCTCGTTCCGTCTGACGTCATGTGATGATGACAGCCATTCACCAAGATAGGGTTTGATTGTTCTCAACTTGTTGCTTTCCGTGTCGTCCCAACTGGCCTGCCACCTCTTGAAGAGGAGGAATTTTATTTCTGGATAGAAGTCGGTGGCAGAGAGGGGGAGACATCGTGTGTAAGGAGCACGAGCAGCACGCTTTGCTGCAGCATCAGCAGCCTCATTGCCACTGATTCCCACGTGGCTCGGAATCCAGCAGAACACTACCGTCTTTCCTCCGATGGTCAGCGATGTCAGTCTAGATAGAATATCCTGTAAAATAGAGTTCGTTGGATAAAACGCCCGCAGTGCGAGTAGGCTACTGAGTGAGTCGCTAAATAGTACGTGTCGTGCATAATCAGAAATTTCAATGAAACTCAATGCTTTGTTCATGGCTATCAATTCTGATCTATATACAGATGCGTTGGCTGGTAGAGAAAACGATCTGCTCACATTACCCGACATAAAGGCACTTCCAACACCAGTGTCCGTTTTCGAGCCGTCTGTGTATGTCGGTGTATAGTTTTTGTATGATGAGATCAGTTCTAGCGCCCGTAATTTAAGTTCTTGTGGAAGGACGTCACCTTTCCTCAAGCACGAGAGTGATACGTCGATATTTGGCGATGCCAATTTCTAGGGAGGACATCTCAATGACGTTGTACGCATAACCCCGCGAAGTCTTATGTTGTGTTCCTCGAATAGCGCTCTGATTCTGACGCAAAAAGGTAAGGCACTTCCGCGTCGTCCTCTAAACAGAGCCAGAACATGCCGCGAAAACACCGACTGGTAAGTAGGATGGTCAGGGAACTGGCGCAGTTTACATGCATAACGCATCCCGAGTAATTCACGGCGTAAGGCTAGGCATGGTTCGTTTGCATCTGTTAAAAGACTGGCAACCGGAGAGGTGCGAAATGCGCCAGTAGCAATACGTAGAGAGGTGTGGTGGATAGTGTCTAGTGTTCGTTTCGCTGTGCTACAAGCACCATCATAAACAAAACACGCATAGTCTAATTTCGACCGGATCGTTGATCTATACAGGAGAAGCAAAGTTCGCCTGTCAGCGCTATACGACGTTCGTGATACCACCTTAGGAACGTTTTGCGTTTTAAAACATTTGTCGCGGATCATTTTAAAGTGGTTCCTGTATGTCAAACGACTGTCGAATATAAAACCGAGGAACTTGGCCGCCGGCTTTGTTGGGATTGCTGACTTGTACATATATATTTCCATGCTTCCACATCCCTGACGCCTGCAGAAGTGCATGGCAACCGTTTTGCTTTGTGAGAACCGAAAGCCACTCTTGTTTCCCGATCGCTATAGGCATAGGACGGCAAGCTACAGCTGTCTCTGCAGTGCCGGTGCAGACGTACTCGAAGTCCAAATTGCAATATCATCTACAAAGAGCGAGCGAGAGATGGAAAGCCGTAATCCACAGGTAATGTCGTTAATCATTAAAACAAACAGTGGTACGCTAAGCACACTGCCCTGTGGGACTCCGTTTGCTTGTAAAAACCAGTCAGAAAACTGGTTACCGACGCGAACACGGAACTGGCGATCTGCTAAAAAGTTTTGGACGAACATGGCCATTGGACCGCGGAGGCCGCATTCGTACGCTTTTAAAAGGATTCCGTGTCGCTACGTGTCAAAGGCGCCCTCTATATATATAAAAAAAAACACTGCACCGAGGTGCCGTTTCTTCGCAAAAGCAGAGCGAATGTGAGTGTCAAGTGATACAAGATGGTCTACGGTGCAACGATTCTTCCTAAAACCGCACTGAGAGTTTGTTAAAATGTTCCTATCTTCTAGATACCATCCAAAACGGGTGCTCACCATTCTTTCTAGCAACTTACAGAGACATGACGTCAGAGAGATGGGGCGGTAGTGTAGTGGATCGTGTCCACTTTTTCCAGGCTTTAACAGTGGTATGATCGTAGCCTGACGCCAGGCTTCGGGAAAGTGACCTTCTGCCCACATGCAGTTAAAGGTGGTTAATAACACGTCCTGGACAAATGGCGGCAGATGTAGCATTTCATTATGGATTCTATCTGGGCCTTCGGACACGTTTCGCAGGCCATGTAGTGCGAAAGAAAGCTCAGTCTTGGAGAAGGGTTCGTTATAAGCCAATCTTTCTCGTGTCGTAAAATGTATTCTAACTCTCTCACTCCCAGAGCGATACCGCAGAAACTCCGGATCTACGTTGCCAGCCAGGCACCGTTGCGAGAAGGCTCGGCCAATCACGTTCGCAACCTCAGATGGCTGAAATACGTCACAACCGCCTGACCGCAAGACGGGCAAGGGGGTGGTGGAGAATTTGCCACCAATTTTCTTGATGCGAGCCCACACCTCGGCTGAGGGTGTGGATGAGCTGATGCCTCCGATATACTTGCGCCAGGATGCCCGTTTGGCCTCCAGAACCGTCCTACGCGCAAAGGCTCTGGCCTTTCTGAGGGCAATTAAGTTAGCCGTTGTACTCGGTTGGTTGAAAGCTCGAAAAGCCCGTTTGCGAGCCAGAATGGAGTTCCGGCACTCCAGGGTCCACCACGGCACCGGAGTGCGACGGGGTGCTCCTGTTGTCAGCGGGACACAGGCAGTGGCAGTGTCAATGAGTCGCTGCGTAAAGTCGGCTACTGATGGTGGATGTTCGTCGTCGGATGTGAATTTTGCCATAAGTTCGGCATCAAATTCTATCCAGTTGGCCTTACGTAGGTTCCATCGCCGAGGTATCCTGCCAAGAGCAGCTCCATCCTTGTATTCCAACCATACTGGCATGTGGTCACTCCCGAGTGGATCAGTGTCCACGGACCACTCCAAGCTTTGAGCCAAGAGTGGGCTACAGAGGCTCAGATCTAAAGCTGATGTATTACCAGAAGGCAGAGTAATGTGGGTAGGCGAGCCGGTGTTCAAAAGAAATAGGCACTCATCGTTGATAAAACGTTCCAAGCGTCTCCCGCGAGCGTTAGCGGAATTGCATCCCCAGGCAGTGTGATGGCAATTAAAATCGCGCATTAGAAGGACCGGAGGGGGGAGTTCTACCATTAGCCGTCTTAGTTCTGCTCCAGGAAGAGGAACTCCAGGCGGTACGGAACATATAGTCATTGCACGGCGGGGAACGGCCACACGTGCTGCAACCGCCTGTAGCGAGGTGCACAATGGGACCTGCTGCGCTGGTACGCTGTGATCCACCGCCAACATAGTGCCTCCGTGTGCCACGGCGTCGGTCCTGCTTACATCTTTTCGGAAGATAGAATATCCATTTATAGAGCAATGGATACCGGGCGCTATTTTGGCTCTTGGAGACAAACAACCATGGGAACTTCCAGAGATAAAACTCGCTGCAGGTCAGTAAAATTCGCTCTAAAACCGCGGATGTTCCATTGTAAAACTAGAGAGCGCACTTTGGTAGTTGACTAGGAGTTACTAGAGTTATTGTTATTATTAACATGACCTAAAGGTCAGTCTCAACTCTGGTTACTGATTCGTTGGTTGCATCTGCGGTGCCTTTCAGGTCACTTCTGGTATGCGCACCAAGCGACGATGTCCTTGGGCGAGCACGCAGCGAGCTCCCTTCGGGGGGTGACGACATCCATGGCAGCGCACGTTTCTCGGCGCGCGCAGGTCTGACCGTCCGGCCATTGGGAACAGTCAATCGAGGCGGTGGAGGCGGGTCCATCCTGGATGGATACCTTGGAGCCTGAGAATCGGACGGGCCCTCTACACGCCTCCTAGGGGACGGCGTGCCCGTCTTGGTGGGGGGAGCCTTGTCCGTCCCTTCTCGGGTCACCGCACGGGCCCGCTCCATTTCTCCGAGTCGCGAGCGCTTGGCTTCGCGAGCCCGCCTTTCAGCTTCTTGCCTTCGTAGGCTCTCATCTGACACGTGAATATGTTGGTGTTGGTTCAGCTCCGGCGATGAGAGGGCTCTGGTGTTTCTCGGTTGTTCTCGAGACGTGGTAGGATGCCGTGTCGCTGCAGGCGATGGCAATGTGGGAGCCTGAGACCCAATAGTCATGCTAGTGGTGGCGAGTGGTGGTGGTATGGGCTGAGTGGTTGTCTTGTTTGGGGAAGCGCAATTTGTGGTCCGCGGAGAGGATTTACTGCTCCCCTTGCGTTGGACAAGTGTCCATCCTCCACTTTCTTTGTCACTGGATGGTGCATTAACCGGCGCATCAGACATATCGTCCATTTGCCGTCCATCACCTTCCGAGGGCTGCACCTCACGTGCAGAGACATCCTGTGTCTCTTGCAGTGTCAGTTGCAGTTCCCGTTGAAATTGAGCGATCTGTCATTGCCAGTGGTCCAGAAGTTAGGCCGAAAGACGAGGAGGGCAATGAGCTGCGCCATGAGGTCCGCGGCCCTCTCTCCCTGCAACTGTGGCGGGGCACGTTGTGCCGTTGCTGAAGTTGGCGGCAGCTGAATAAGACACCTTTGGATGGGTTCGGTGATATTCGTCCCTGGCTTCTCGAAAGCTCAGGTTTCTTATAACTTTCATTGAGATGATCTCTTTCTCCTTAGGGTAAGTCGGGCATAGTCGGTCATACGTCGCATGTGGTTTTTGGTCACGGCCACAGTTGGTGCACCATGGTCTGTCAGCGCTGCACTGTTCGTTCTCGTGGTCGGGTGACGAACATTTTCCGCAGACTGGGCGATTTCTACAGTGTTGTCTAGTGTGACCGAACCTCTGACAGCGATAGCATCTCATGGGGTTCGGGATAAAAACACGGACTTTAACCTTGGCATACCCCACACGAATGTCGCTTGGTAGGTCAGAACGGTTAAATGTAAAGATGATATTATTTGTTGGAACCATTGTGGTGCCTTTCCACACACGGATGCGTCTGGCATCGGTCACTCCGTAGTCCTGCGGTCCATCCACAATGTCTTCGTCGTTGACGTCCTGAAGATCATAACAGTTAATAATGCCCTTCACATAGTTTTTTGTCTGGTGTGGTACCACTGCCATTGGAATAACTAGATCGTGCCTTCGTTGCGGTCCCTGACCGTGTACGCAAACTCTGTAGCCGTCAGTGCCCTTTTTGCATCTTCTCCGCATTTAAACTCCACCTCGATTGCGCCGTCTCTCAGCTTCTCGCATCTAAGTACCGCACCAAATAGGTCACATCCATTCCGTCGTTGGAAGGGTGACTGACTAGCAAGTTGCTTTGGCCCCTGTGAGGCCTTGAATATTAAAATTCGAAGAGCGTAGTGTTCTATGCTGTCGCTACTCTGCCGGTAATTCGTACGCCGACCTTCGTCAAGTGGTCGGCCAGTCTGGCTCCTACTAGAGGGGCTAGGAGTTGTTTTTAGGTTTTGGCTTGCCATCAGTTTGTGTTGCGCATTCAGCTCCTCGTGGCACCCCACCACACAGGGGCCCTACAGGGGGGGACGCATGAGTCCCGCGAACGGGAGGACACCACGCGCCCGAGGAGTTATACGGGGCAGGCGGCGCGTTCGCCCAGCCGGGAGAGAGGGACTCACCACCCCGACCGGGATCCAGCGCCGCCCACCCCTTGACCCCAGCCGGCCGAGCCAGCAGACACTGAGAAAAATCCCAGGCCTCCGGCCCGAGGCGACCAGCTGCTTGGCCCGCGTGAGGCCCCACGGGCCCGCCCGCCCCCCCGGGATATCGGGACCAAAGAGGTGTGTTGGTCCCCCGTCACAACTAGCACCGTGCGATGGGGGACCTCAACCTCCAGGACTCCGTCAACCCCGGGGAACGGGCCGAAGGGGCGCGGCTACCCCGATAAATCTGAGCTGGTGGGCAGGACCGGGGAAGTTGTCCTACCTGCTCGTAGTAGGGAGAGTTGGTGTTGCAGGGCCAGGTGAAGGACATGGGATGAGATGGGCATTGGAATGGGAGCGTATGGATGGAAGGACGAGTGAGGCACTCTTAGTCTCACCCCTCACCGGTAAGATGGTCGCCGGATCATTGGGGCACTCAATCACCCCACCACGGAAAGGTGGTGCCTCGTCGGGGGTTCCATCTACTGAGATGAAGCATCTCTGTACTCAGCTTCCTGAACCGGTTTTATTTCTGGGCGATTTTAACGCACACCATACTGTTTGGGGTTGCACAAACGTCAACGGACGTGGACGTCTTCTGCAACAATTTTTACACGAGGAGACCCTGTGTATCTTAAATACAGGTACTAGCACTCACTTTAGTTTGCCATCCGGACGGACATCTGCCCTGGATTTGAGTATCTCGAGGCCCCAGCTGGTACAATATTTTGATTGGTCTGGGAAGTGATCACTCCCCAGTTTGGCTCGAATGCCGTGATGGCCCAGTCCTTGGACTTAGGCCACCACGATGGAACCTTCGCAAAGCAAACTGGACGAACTACAGAGAAAAGCTTGAAGCAGCGTGGTTATCGGATGGCCAGGAACAACCACACTGTGTGGAAGAATTCACCTCACTGCTCCTACAGGCTGCATCAACATGCATACCTCGCACTTCTGGTGCCCCCGGCGTACTCCAGTCCCATGGTGGACGGACGAATGCGGGGACGCTATACGTGCGAGAAAGCGAGCGTACCGAAAGTTAAGTAAAAACAGCACTACACAAAACATGATCAACTTCCGTTGGGCAAGGGCCCTGCCATGACGTACTGTCCGGAGGGCGAAGCAGCTATCGTGGCGAGAATATGTGAGCCAAATAAACAAACATACCCCAACTGGGCAAGTGTGGTCTAGAATCAAACGAGTGGCAGGTCAACAGTCGTTCGTTCCCCCACCCGTGCAATAGAGACATCACTAATGCCACCGAGGTCGCCAATGAAATTGCTCGCGCCCTCTGATCGTAGCCGGGGTAGCAACAGGGACCCACAATTCTTGCGCAAAAGGTCCCGCTGCGAAAAGTTTCCGATTGACTTCACCACCACAGACAACCTATGTTATAACCAGCCTTTCACAATGGTCGAAATGATATCAACCGTATCAGAGCTCCGAAGTGTTTCCGAGGGTCCAGACAACATCCACAACGAAATGCTAAAAAGTCTCCCTCCATGTGCGTTTGAAACACTCCTAAGCATCTTCAACAAGCTTTGACAGCGAGGTAAATTTCCGGTAGTCTGGCGAGAGGAAATTGTGGTCCCACTGCCTGAAGCCGGGCAAAAGCGGACTGGAACCGCTCCACTATCGCCCTATATCTCTTACTTCGTGCATGTGTAAGCTAATGGAAAAGCTCATGACTACCAGACTAGCGTGGTTTTTAGAACAGCACAACTTTTTCTCAGAAGCACAGTGTGGTTTTAGGAAGAACAGGAGCTCTATTGACCACATTTTAACCCTGGACACGGCAGTACGTATAGCATTTAAGCAGAAAAGACACATCGGCGCTGTCTTCTTTGACATCGAGGCAGCATATGATACGACTTGGCGTCAAGGTATTCTGACGAAAGTGCATAAATGTGGTATTCGTGGGGAAATGGGGACCTTAATCTAGAATTTCCTTCCCGAGCGACACTTCCGTGTGCGTGTTGGCAACCAACTATCGAATATATTTTTTGCAATTAAACGGTGTTCCACAGGGAGGGGTTTTAAGTGTAGCACTGTTCGCGATAATGATTAACGGTATAGGTGACTCACTTCCACCAGGAATTGACCGATCACTCTTCGTAGACGATTTTGCCATATGGTGCAACACAGCTTGTTTGACGGCTATGTCGTGAAGTCCCCAGTTGGCCGTTAACAAACTGGAAGAGTGGAGTGCCATGAATGGATTTCGTTTCTCAACTATAAAAACAACCGCAGTGCATTTCTGCCGCCGGCATAACTGTGCAGATATCTCACTTAATCTATACGGGAACCGGATTTCCAGTGCAATCTACGGTAAGATTTCTTGTAGATAGTTTTGACTCGCGTCTTACCTATAGGGAACATCTTAAAACACTTCGCGATCAGTGTTTTAGATCACTCAACATCTTAAAATGTGTTTCGCGTACTACCTATGGAGCGGACAGGAGTTCCCTGATCCTGCCATATCGGTCGCTGATACGCTCAAAGCTGGCTTACGCGTGTTTTATTTATGATGGAGCATGAAAATCCACACCAAACGAACGTTGGACACAGTTCACTATACCGCTGTCCGTATCGCAACCGGAGCGTTCCGCACCTCGCCCACGATTAGCATTTTAGTAGAGACACACGAGCCGCCTCTCTGTCTGCGCAGAGAAAGACTGGGAATGCGCTACGCTTGCAAACTTCGCCAGTTCTCTGACCACCCGGCTCACTCGCATGTTTTTTTCGCGATGACTACCAACCCTCTTTTCAACGCAGATAAATTTAAGTGTTGCTCCTTTTGGCGTGCGGATTCGTAAGCTTTTCCAGGAAAGTCAGCTCAGCCTCCGAGGAATTCGGAGAGATGAGGGCCTGCAGAATCCCCCATTGGAGCTGATCGCACCAGAAGTGGATAAATCCCTTGCGAAAACGAGAAAAACTGACGTCTCACCAGAAGAATTTCGCGCATTTGCCCTGGAACACATTGAATTATTTCAGGGCTGGGCGACAACCTATACGGATGGATCTCGAACGGAGGACGGTCCGGGCAGTGCTTTCGTTTGTGGCTCTGTCATCCGATCCTTTTCTGTCCCGACTTACGCATCTATGTACTCATCAGAACTTACCGCTATTTTGAAAGCCCTATGCTACATTGAAGTGTCGGAAGGAGATCGACATGTTATCTTCACCGATTCTTTAAGCAGCCTTTTGGCACCGAACACATTTTATCCGTCAAACCCCGTTTTGCGTGATGTTTTAAGCAGTCTGACCAATATGCACAAAATGAGACGCCGGATGATACTGTGCTGGCTTCCCAGCCATGTGGGTATTTCTGGGAAGGAGTTGGCGGATGCTGCGGCGAAGCGGGCAGCGCGCGCGCCGTGCACTCGGACGCTGCCACTTCCTGCCACGGACCATTACCGAGAGGTGTCAATCTTTCTCCAAGACAAGTGGCAGGCAGTGTGAGATGCGACACATGCAAACAAACTGAGAACCATTAAACAACGTCTGAGACCATGGAGCTCGTCCTGTCGTAAACATAGACACGAGGAGGTCACACTGTGCCGCCTCCGTATAGGGCATACTTATGCTACTCACGGCTATTTGCTGTGCGGTGGCGACAAGCCTCGGTGCATAAGATGTCGTGCACCACTGACAGTTCGCCATGTTTTGATCTCGTGTCCTCTTTATGCTGACGAGCGTATGCGCACTTTGGATTTGCACAGGAAGACTCACCTAGTGTTATTCTGTCTGACGAGTCTAGCAATGTCCAACCGGGACGACTTATTGACTTCCTTTCTGATGTGTCGTTACTCGGTAATATATACTCCACACTGACATGCATTACATGTGAAATCTGCGGTACAATAGCACCATTTGGGCGGTGCCCACAGAAAGAGGCTTGACACTTTCTCTAACCGTATTTCGATGAATACCTTAGTATGGGCGCAATATGGCCATAGTTGTCGACGGGCCCTAAAACAAACCTATCCAAATATGGTATCAAGCGATAGCCAGCCAGCCACTCGAGTAACATTTCAAACCGGGACATGTCAAGGTCAAAGGTTTGATTGAGTTTCTCGATGACCTCGCGTTTCATCGCCATGGCTTCAATTTGCAGAAAATGAATGTCATTCGACGTCCCTTGTTGTGCAATATCAGAGAAGTCGACAATTCGAATTAATCTCCACCGGTCAAAATTCAAGCTGATTTGTTCCGTCGCCTCGCATTTTTATCGCCCAAGCCTATCCAGATCTACTATCAAGCGATAGCCCGTGGTGAACCCTCGAGTAACACTTTGAATCCTGGAGATGTCAAGATTAAACCTCGAGGTCAAAGGCTACTTGAAATTGTCGAAGTCCTCGCGATTCGTCGCTATGGGTTTAATTTGCACCAAGTGGATGTCATTCGACGTGGCTTGTACCGCACTATAATGTTACGAAATTGAACTAATTTCCAAGGTCAAAGGTCAGATCGATTTCTTCGGTCGCCTCGCACTTTTATCTTCGCCCTAACCTACCCACGTCCGTGGTGAACCTCGAGTAACATTTCAAACCGGGACATGTCAATGTCAAACCACAAGATCGAAGGTTAGCTTGAATTGCTCGAAGTCGTCGCACCTCGTCGCTATGTCTTCAATTTCATCAAGTGGGTGTCATTCGACGGACCGTGAGGTACTCCAGCAAACCGTTCAGAAATCACATTAATTTACAAAGTCAAAGGTCGAGGTCATTTCTTCCGTCACCTCGCGTTTCTTCGCTTTCTCTAAAAGCTACCCATGTTTGGTATCAAGAGATGGCCCATGGGCAACCCTCGAGCAATATTTCAACCGGGGACATGTCAGGCCAATCCTCGAGGTCACAGGTTAGTTTTAATGTTGTATCCAAGTCATCGCGTTTTGTCGCTATGGCTTCAAGTTGCATTATGTGGGTGTAATTCCGCATAGCCTGCCGTACGGTATCCGAATGTTGAGATATTGAAATAATGTCGAAGGTGTCGAAGGTCCGGTGTGTGTACAATGATGGGGTGTAATAGGAATAGGAGGATCAAATATATTTTTGTTTGCAGCAGTTGCGATAGCAGGCACTCACTCATATCCCATATGACTAGGAGCTCCCCCAAGAAATTCGTCATAACTTGCTCGGGCAGCGCTAAAATATATTTTTTTTTATTCTTCAAAATGTCCTCTTTCCTCTTAATGGTCCAACGGAAGTTGTCAAATTTGCAATATAAGCCACACGTGAATGCGCACGTTTTTATAACCAGCCGGAGATCATAACTACGAGACAGTAATGTTGTAATCAGGGGTGGATCCAGAAATTATCATGGGCGGGGGGCACTTCTCAGGAGGGGCGCCATTTTTTTACAGCGGCGCCACTGCGAAAGCACATGGAGGGGCGCCACTGGCTGCAAAATTCGAGGGGGTGGGTTGTACTCGGTCCTTGCCGAAGGGGCGTCTTTCCTTCCAAGGGGGTGCCTTTTTCTTTCATACGGGCGCCTCTGGCTGAAAAATTAGAGCGGGTACACTGGAACCTTTTCAGAGGGGCGCGTTTTCCAGGCCGGAGGGACGCCACCTTCCATGTGGGTTACCAAGGGTCTGGCTCAGTTGCTGCAGGAGAGGTGGCCAAGTGTCAGCACTGAACCCATGGCGCTCTTCAGCCGACTGCGCATTATCATACGGATGCGCCAAGTCGCAGCTATGCGGCGCACAGACCGTGCGGTCGCGCTAGCTTACGCGGCGCGCAGAACAGCTGAGGAGCGCTTGCAGAAGGCTGACATGCCCTCTGTAACATGCCCTCTTTGTGTTTTTCGTCAAAATATTGAAATAATTTAATATTAAAATAATTCAATATTAGGATATTGAAAATGACAGGATTGAAGTCCCTTCATTCGCTCAGATAGCTCCCGGCTGGGGAGGTCCGTTGGTAACTGGCCCGGTAAGGCCGGGGACGTGGCATCGGCGTGGCCACATCGATGCATGGGTATCACGCCAAGCATTTTTCAAAAGGCTCCTGTTGAGTTGGAATTCCCTGATTGGGTGGTGCGGCCATGGTTCACACAAGTGTTGCTTGTCATATGACTCTGGTTCCAAAAGCCACCCAAGCAAGAATTCCGGATACATTTTGTTTAAGTCAAAGAGTACCATCAACTATGTTTTTTTCCTATGTGCGTAGATACATTGGCTTTGGATTGTCTCAGCCTGATGTAGTGTTATATACCGTTTGTAATACTTACATGCGCGATGTAGATAGCTCGAGGTTATATATCGCTATATATATCACGCATTTTTTTGCATAGCTCATGCGATGTCGTGTTTCTTTCCCTGAAAGTAGAACATACCACCATGTACTTACTTTTGTGCAGGCAAAGAGTACTCTCATTCTCTACCATTAAACCAGTACTCCCGCACCACAAGGTATGGTTGCTTTGAATAAAATACGAAAGAACGGATACAATTAATCATGATATGCATGAATGCATATACCTAAGCTCTAGCCGTTCTTCCTTAGTTGACCCATCCCTTGGGAACGGTAAACCATGTAATGCCCTGTAAACCACAACAGGGTCAGCTCCCGGAGCAGTGCAACAAGTTCCTCCCCCACCCCATTACCACTTCCGTTCGGGAAGTGGTAACCCTCTAGAGCCAAGTTGGTTGAAGTCTCGACTAATTTTAATTTTTATAATATGAACTAAAACAAACCGTAACCCCCGCTTCCACGATACGTGTTCCTCTCGATCAAAATTTCTGAGTCTAAGCCAAACGTGCCTCACCAACGTGAGGGGAAAGCACGAGAGGGAAAAATGGAGACCTCTGCAATTTCCCCCCACACACACATCCCACACACACACACACACACACACACACACACACACACACACACACACACACACACACACACACACACACACCTTGGGTTGCCCGAATTTAGTATGGGAGTCGATAAGGATCAAATGATAGCCCTCTGACAGCCTCTACCCTATGGCAGCAAAGGTGGCGGGATCTGGTTTTGTCATGAGGAAAGCACTCATTTTAGACTCATTATTTACGAGAGGAATACGCTGTGCTTATGGCATAAGGCATGCATCGTCGATGCACCCACTGTGGTTTGGGAAACGGCAACCGGGGACCTCTCCATCCCCTCTCCCAGGAATATTCTGACTTCAAATGGGAGTCAACATGGACCACTCGATATAGCCCCTCTGAAAGCAATTCCAGCGCCCCGCCATGCTGGCACCCCCCCCCCCCCCACACACACACATACACCGAAAATCCCCGTAATAATAATATTAGTGGCATGTTCACTATTCGCACATGCATACAGTCGTCGCATCAAAAACAGAGGAAACAATAAAAGAGCATAGAGCTTTGATAGGTAGGTTAGCAGGAAGTAGGAAAAGAGGAATGGTAACATCCATCCTCACTATGGTAAATGCAAGCATAGAGTGGTACTCGAGGGCCATTGAGCTGAATACCAGGGTGGCCAAGATTTGCAAGGAACTTGGGGTGGGGTTCTTGGATTTGTTGGGGGGATTTCTGGAGGAGGACTGAAATGTTTGCATTAGATGGGTTACATTTGAGCAAGAGAGGAGTGGAATTGCTCAGCAATAGGTATCAGGAAGCTCGCAATAGGAAACAGGGAAACTAGGCAGGTCATGGGGGGATGTAGCTGATAAAGAGAGAAGTCTTGCAAGCAAGGGAAGGAATAGTTTATCATGTTTTATGTCAATGCCAGAAATGTTAGGAACAAAATTGGGGAACTGCATGCATATATGTTGTCTGAAAAGCTAAATTTGGTATGCATAACAGAGGCATGGGTTAATGAAAGCATTTTGGAGACAACTTGCAAGAATTTGAATTGACAGGCTACAACATGCATGCTTATCAAAGGAAGGCAAGGATAGGAGGAGGTATACTCTTGTGTCAGACAAGTAATGAAATGTCATTCCATAGAGGATAGTGTACATAATGAAGGAGTAGAATCCTTGTGGTTAGATATCATTCTGAAGAATGGAACAAAATTTAGGATTGGGGTATTCTATAGACCTCCAGACCAGAATGAAAACATGGCCAGGTTGATGCAGGAAGAGATAAGAAGGAGAGTGCAGGAGATAACTGTTTTGTTGGGGGATTTCAACATAACAGGATTGGGAAGCAAAACTATAGGCCTAAACAAATCAGGAAGAAGTTTCATGGATTGTGTTGAGGAAATTTTTTTATTTCAAATGATACATGAACCTACAAGGGAAAATAAAATACTAGATCTTGTGCTTACTACTGAGGAAAATTTTGTACAAAATGTGAACATAGGAGAGACCTTTGGTAATAGTGATCACAACATTATACGCTTCTCATTTTATGTTGGAAGTGTAGGAACTAATAAGACACTGATTCCAAATTTTGCTAAAGGGAATTGCAATGAGTTCAGGATCTTCCTGAATTAAATTAATTGGGAAGACTTATTGAAGAGCTTAGATGCTCCTGAAATGTGGAGAATGGTAAAAGATAAACTAATTCAAGGTCAGGGTAGGTTCATTCCCAAGAGGCAAATTAGCTTAACCAGGGTTAAGCACCCTTCATGGCTGACCAGGGAAGTAAAGCATTTACTGGAGTCAAAGAAACAGGCATTCAAGAAACTAAAATATGCTAACTCTGAGGTAAACCTCAAATCATATCAAATAGGTAGAAATAAAGTTTGGAGGTATGTTAGGGCATCTAAAAGACTGGCTGAAAACAAATTAGCTCGAGAATGTTCAGCAGGTAATGTTAAGAGGATCTTTAGCTTTTACAAATTTAAGGCTAAAAGGTATAGTGTAGGACCACTGGAGGTAGATGGGGAATTAGTGGTTGATGATTGTGATATTGTGGAATCCCTAAGCAAGCAATTCTCATCAGTCTGTACTAAAGATAATTTTGTTAGAATAGAAACAACTGAATCTTATGCCATAAAAGGTGATAGGTTGGAGGATCTTACAATAACTACAGAAGCTGTAGAAAAGCAGTTGCAGAATACATAACCCAATAAAGCTTCTGGACCAGATGATATATATGCTAGGGTCTTAGTAGTGTGTGCGAAAGCTATAGCAGTTCCCCTAGGTATAATTTTCAGGTCTATGGAATATTCTGAAGTGCCTGAAGATTGGAGAAATGCAAATGTAGTACCAATTTTCAAAAAGGGAAATATGAAGTGTGTAGGGAACTACAGGCCAGTCAGTTTGACCTTAATAGTTTGCAAGGTGCTAGAAAATCTGGTTAAACAGAATGTTCAGATTAATCTTGATAGGCACAACCGTTTAAGGGATACTCAACATGGATTTCGATCTCGAAGGTCTTGTTCAACTAACCTTTTGGAGTTCATGGAGTATGTTACTAAAGAAGTAGACAATCAAAGCAGGATGGATGTTGTGTACTTGGACTTTAGCAAAGCTTTTGGTAAAGTTCCGCATGGGAGGCTAATTCATCAACTACAGCAACATGGGATTGTTTGAAAAGCTATAGGTTGGATTGAAGCATGGTTGAGGGGAAGGAAACAAATGATAGTGTTAAATGGATGTAAATCTGATTGGAAGGATGTTCTGAGTGGAGTACCACAGGGCTCTGTTCTAGGGCCCTTCTCTTGATCATCTTTGTGAATAACCTTGAGATTGGCGCAAAATGACCACAGCAGTCGACGCGCCCTAAAGCCCAAATAACTAACTAACGAATAACATTGAGGTAGGTCTGAGGAATAGTGTTCAAATTTGCTCATGACATCAAGCTGGTAGGAGTGGCAAACAGTTGTGATCAATCTAGAAATATTCGACTAGACTTGGAGGACCTAAAAAAGTGGGCTGATCAATGGCAGATGTCTTTCAACTATGACAAGTGACAAGTGACAAGTGACTTAGGTGTGTTGGTTTTAAAAGACCTTAAAGTAGAAAAACAATGTATCTCAGCTAGGAACATGGTGCTCAGAATGCTGGGACTCATTAATAGAAGTGTGATATATAAGGGCAAGGAAGTCATGAAAAACTGTACTTAGCATATGTGCGACCCCACTTGGAATGTTATGTACAAGCATGGAGCCCCTACCTAGAAAAAGATATAGATATGTTAGAAAGAGTGCAGGGCAAAGCAACTAGACTCATCATTGGAATAGGTAACTTAGAATATGGAGAAAGGCTTGTGGCATTAGATATGTACTCACTCAAGTATACGAGATTAAGGGGGAACATGATTGAAATGTACAGAATTGTTAAAGGACTAGATCAGGTCAATTTGAATGTCGCTCTTCAGTTTAGAGTATCACATATGGGTCATCAATTCAGGTTAGACAAGTTGAGGTGTAGGACAGTTAAGCGACAACAGGCTTTCAGTCAAAGGGTTGTTGATCAGTGGAATGGGCTGCCTGCTGATGTTGTGGGGAGTTCCCTATTGAATGTATTTAAAAGTATGGTGGATAAATTTTTTAGACCGGAAAATCTTGTTTTTGAGTTCTAATTTGTGATGGATGGGGTGGGGTATATGTTAAGTAAGTGTGCACGGCACAGACCCCTTAAACAGGCATGGATGGAGTTTGAAAATTATTGATAAGGCATTCAATCCACCTGTGTTAAGAGGGATCAGAGGAATAGGGCTGGATAGCTAGGGCAGATAGGCATTGATAGGTGTGTGGGATGTTGGTGGACTGGTTTTTTTCAGGATGTGGGATGGTTGGGGTGGGTTTTTTTTACCAGGCTTATGGTATCTTCCATTTACTGACTTAACTGGATGGGCCCTTGGGTCTCTTATTAAGTCTAAACGCTTTATAACTTTATATAGGGTGTACCTAGCAGTGGATTCAGTACCTTCCTTCGGGATGTGATACTGATGAGATTGGCTATGGTAGCACAATGGGTATGATTGGAGGAGGTTGCAATGGTTGAGTGTGTTATGCAATAGCAAGTGAATGGTGCTAGATAGGCTGGGATATATATATATATATATATATATACCTAGGAACTTGAGATAAGGGATTGATTGGGGTGCGAGTATTTACATTTCTAGTACCTTTTCTAGATAGGCTTAACCCAGATGGGCCCCTGTGGCTCTTATTAAGTCTTAACACTTTATCACTTTATCTCTTTATAGCTTTAAATTCCTCCACGAATTCGTTGTACGGTCACTGTTGGATGAATGCTGTGTGTATATATGGACTAGGGCATACAAATAATTGTTGTTTGACGGCCTGGTTCAAGTAAAACACGAGCTAATTTCACGTATTCATCTCAGGACCATATCAAGAAAACACTTTTAACACGCGCACTGGAGGGGGGGAGGGGGAAACCCGCCCACCCCTCCGGTTTTTCGTACATACCTGCCGATTTTACCGGTCGATATACGCGTACCTGCTTTTCTGCGTACCTGCTTAGAAATGACCGGCGCGTCGTTTAAAGTAAGAAAAATGGAAATCGGCCGAAATTTTTTTTCAAGTTAGTTAAAGTTAAAAAAATCCTAGCGCCAGACCACAAAAATCGGCGCTGATGCGCTTCTCGTATATTCGCAAAAGGGAAGTGTTCTTGGCAACACTAGCGACTAGTTTGATGTATATTGATATGCTATATAGTTTCAAGGTCATGTTAGGTCACCGAGGTCAAGTCAGGTCAAGTTCATGACAGGTTAATGTAACAAATCTTGTTCAACTGGAATGTTGTCATAAATGCACTACTGTGTCATTTGTACTGTTTGTAATTGCGCTTCCATACTTTATTCATGTACTTCACTCCTTTCTTCGCGAAGCCGATTGCGCCGAGATGCTCGACGGAGCAGTCGGGCGGGCGGCACGGTTCCGGTAACTGGAACAGGTAACTGACCTGATAAAGAACAGCTATATAGGTGACCTGAGGTCAAATGTCGGGTCTAGCACCTGTATTGAATCATTAGTAATGTCCAAAACATCATCGATGCCCATTATTGAGCATTTAAACACAATCACAGCGATCCATAACAATGATAAGCCATGCCACGCAAAACAAGAAAATTTAGACAAATGTGACCTCATTTGACCTTGAAGATGTTGACCTAAGGTCATGAAATTGGCACACAGTAGAGTTCACTACCGTACCCATCCACCCTACGAATTTCGTTCCTCCAGCTTTAATAGGAGCCGAGATCTTAGGGGGGGCAGAATTCGCCCCCCCCCCCTCCAGTGCGCGTAATTTTCAGAGGCCCTCCAGGGCGCGTGTTAAACAACAATCCGGTAGTTCCCAGTCTCTAGCACGTTTTGTTTTAGTTCTATTAATTTTGTACACTACACCTAACGCATCTCGTGCTGAGGCAACGGGAGTTTTTGAAGGTCATTCTTGTTTACGCTTCGGGCCGCTCTGGAGGCTAGTCAGCTGGCGTTATTGTTCAGCCCAAGGCGATATATACCGTTCAGCCTGACTCGATAGGCCTTGTGGCCGCTGAAGGGACGGTGCCCCCCTGGGTAATTTTCAAGTGAATGAATGGTGTATTGGCCGCGACCCCTACCCGGGATATGGGCACATAGCATTTGGTACAATATGACAAGATTATACATTACATTCTTACATACATGGTACAATCACTAATCACAAAAGTACATGACACACTACATGCAATATGTGATTAACAAAGCTATGATGTACACATTGTGATGTAAGCTCAGTACAGGTACATCTTTTGCAAAGCTCGAGATCAACACACTCATGAGTTGACACTATGAGAATTGGTTCATTATTATTTGGACAAATTTAGCGAGATTTCTTAGTTTCTTAATACTAGATGATGAAAACAGTTCATAGCACTTCCATACATTTGGGTGAGTCCAGTAGTATCTGGGTATGTACACTGCGCGCACACTCTGAAATGTTGGGCACTCTAGGACATAGTGAAACTCGTCTCCTGGACATCTTTTTTGGCATAGGGGGCATGTTGAAGGCAGTTCACTGTGTGTTCGTCTACTGACACTGGCAGGCAAGTTTTGGTTACCACATCTAAATTTTGTGAGTGCAACGCGGAGCTTAGTGTCAAGTTGTTTTAGATATGGTTCAAACTGGTGTAACTTTTTCATTAGTTGATAATTGGTACATAAACTGTTGTTATCCAACTCGGCTGACCATTGTTGCATATCTATGTCTTTCAGTCTGCAGTCAATGGCCTTCATGAACCTGTCTTGATGGGTCACGCTTTCAATCCAGTGATTGCTGAATCCTGTTGAATGAAGCGTCCATTTTACATAATCTATCCAATCGCATCTAAATCCCTGTCTGTCATTCAACTTGTATAGCAGCGTATATAATATAGATGATAATTTTTGCCTTTTGTTGTTTTTTATGCGCAACCAGAAGTTAAGCAGACGTTTCTGCACCGTCAACTGTAGTTTGTGGATTCCTAGTTCCCCATAAGCCATACAATTTGCTGAGTACTTACTGATCTGTAAAACATGCTTTAGGAATTTACGATGAAATGTTTCAATGAGCTCAATGTATTTTAGACCCCAGATTTCACATCCATAGAGTAGTACTGGAGAAACTAGTCGATCAAACAACTCACACTGTAAGTCAAGTGGTAAGTTTAGGGATAATGCCATCGTTTGAAGTTTAAATAGTGCTCTGCATAATAAAAAGTATTACCTCTCCACTTTCCTTACGTCAACAATGCATCCGAGTCACCGTCAGCTGATGGTGACGTCACTTAAACGTACCGGGATAGCAAAGGAATTTCCTGCTAGGGGATGTGTGCAGATGCCATTCCATGGGCGTCACCAGGACGTTCTCTCGAAGGGCTGGAGATTCAGATGCCACTTCAGGGACTCTATCAATTATTTTCCATCCGGGTTGTTGCTTCAGATAGACTTCAGGACGACGGAAATTTCATTCTGGGAGGGGGGAGTGGCAGTCGTGAAAAAGCCAATTCAGGGGCGTCACCGAGTATCGATCTCAGAGGGTGCTGCTTCAGATGGAACCTCAAAGGCGTAACCACGACATCGCTTCACTTATAGGCTACGGTTGTGGGGTGCCAATTTAGAGGCGTCACCAACGTATACGCGCGCCGAGGGTGTGTTTCAGGTAGCAATTCAAAGGCGTCCCCAGGTATCTGTCTGCGGTATGCGATTGCGGAGGTGCCAATTCAGGGACGTAATCATGGATTTGTCTCCAGGGTACAAGTAGTTTCTTCACAGGAGACGTCACTAGCTGACATACATGGCCCTGGTTCGCTCGGTAGATAGCCAACATGCAATATGTACCGCATAATGCTTCTGATCAAGTATTACCCCTCAGACACACCCGTGCCCATGTGGATACAAATGACACCCCGCATACTCGGTGGTGCTCTTTGAAGGTGATACCACCACAGGCGACGTCATTAGCGGACACAAAACGGCCCCCACCCGGTATATGATCATGCATTATACACGGCAGAATGCTTCTGATCAAGTATTACCCCTCAGGCATATACCCGTGCGAACATGAATATGAAGGACACCTCACATGCTCCATGGTGCTCTTTGAAAGTGGTAACATCACAGGCTACGTCATTAGCGGACACAAAATGGCCTCCACCCTGTATATGATCACCATGCATTATATACGGCAGAATGCTTCTGATCAAGTATTACCCCTCAGGCATCAGGGTGGGAATTAAGGCACTTCTTAAGAGATTTTATCTCTGAAAACATTTTTGCACTCCGGGTTTATACTGGATAGGATGGGCTTCACATGTACTCCGACACAAATGTGGGAACAAAGATATCAATAAAAACAAACACAGAACGACACCCAAAAAACGCTGGTTATTTCACTTACGGTCACCACTCAAACTACTCACTTTTTGTAGCAGTCAGCAGCTGGACCACAGCTTCACACACTCCATCAATCTCAACCACCGGAATTCCCGACAACAACGCGCCAACAGCAACTTGCAAGATGATGCGCATGCGCACTGAGAACACTGTTCTCCGGCTCCGGAGCCGCGTCTCGGAATAGCTGTGTTCCTGCCACCCTATAGTGGGAAACTTTGACAGTTTTAAAAGACGTCTCCGGAGTGCCGGAGGCCACCGATCAGAATTGGCTGCGTCAGCGTTTTCTGTTCTGAATTCTGTCTGTCAACCAATCAATGCAAGGTATTTTGTATATGACGTCTTAACCGTTAGCAACTTTGAACACATGGTTAACAGTGTCCACACAAGTTAACAATAAACACAAGACCTTGACTGATCCTTTGCTTTCATCACATCCAACTGTGGCGTGTGCGGTAGCGGAGTTGCGTTCGTATTTACGTGGGAAATTGGCTGCGTAGGTAAGTATGCGCTCTGAGCTGAGGGTGAAGTGTGAAGTATTTTTGTTTGTTTTTCATATGGCTAGCCTTGTACTGAGACCAACAGCGAAAGGAGAACGCATTTCTCTTGTGAGTTATAAGAAACGAAACAGTGCTGATTATTACGGGTCACTGCTGGGCGGTGCCATCCATTGTTTACTTCTTTGTTCGTATGTTTTGGCATTTGATTTGACCAAAAATGGGAATGATATTACTTATGCATATTATGTAGATACTGATTTAGGTTTTTCCGGTCGGTTACTGGTAAACAGATTCCATGCATTAAAAAACAATGTCCATGAAAATGTACTCCGGAAGAAATCAGTATGCACTCCGACTCCCAACCCGGAAAGTAAGTTTCCCACTCTGTCAGGCATACCCGTGCGCACGTGAATATGAATGACACCGCACATGCTTCGTGGTGCTATTTGAAGGTGGTATCTCCACAGGTGACGTCATTGGGGGACACACAATCGCCACCACCCGGTATATGATCACCATGTGTAACGGCCAGTTTGGTTTCCGTGCTGGTTCTGATAGAAGAAAGGATGGTATTGGATATGCCGTATATTTGTACGTAAAAACATGCAAAACATACAGTAATGACTGGTCTCTGGTCCAATTCTTATAATGGCACATTGCTCACCGAACACGTTGCGACCCACCTCGACCACACCGGTAAGCCAATATCTACCTAATACGTGAATAATGCAAACATTAACAATCAGGTAAGGCATTATTCGTTTCTTCACAGCTATGTCAAACGAATACAAAGCTGATTACTAACCTTTGGCGGCTGTAAGGCTGTTCCATAACACTCCTCGGTCGTCCTATTTTTCTGATCCGTATGAGTCTAGTGCCATTCAAAGCACACGATTATTTCAGACACTTTTCTGGAGGCATGTTCCTCCGAGCGCAAGGACTGGTGAACTGGAGCCAACGCCCTCTCTCTTCTCTCTGATCGCGCCATTTCTCACTTACAAACGCCGCGGTAGCGTGAATGTCTCCACAGCGTCAATCTCGCCGCAGCACACGACTGCGTCGGTTTCGCTCACTAAATTCAACATCCCATACACACTCTGGCGCCGTCACACCATGTATTATATACAGCTGAATGCTTCTGATCAAGTATTACCCCTCAGACATACCCGTGCCCACATGAATATGAATGCCACCCCACATGCTTGGTGGTGCTCTTTGAAGGTGGTATCACCACAGGCGACATCATTAGCGGACACAAAATGGCCCCCACCCGTTATATGATGACCATGCAATATATACGGCAGAATGTTTCTTATCAAGTATTACCCTTCAGACATACCCGTTCACACATGGATATGAATGACACCCCACATACTCCGTGGTGGTCTTTGAAGGTGGTAACATCACAGGCGACGTCATTAGCGGACACACAATGGCCACCACCCGTTATATGATCACCATGCATTATATACGACAGAATGCTTCCGATCAAGTATTACCCCTCAGGCATACCCGTGCGCACATGAATATGAATGACACCTCACATGCTCCGTGGTGCTCTATGAAAGTGGTAACATCACAGGCGACGTCATTAGCGGACACAAAATGGCACCCAACCGGTATATGATCACCTTGCATTATATACGGCAGAATGCTTCAGATCAAGTATTACCCCTCAGGCATACCCGTGCCCACATGGATATGAATAACACCCCACATACGCGGTGGTGTGCTTTGAAGGTGGTATCACCAAAGGCGACGTCATTAGCGGACACAAAATGGCCCCCACCCGGTATATTATCACCAGACAAGATGGGCTGGTACAGCATTGATGATCATTGGTTTAGGGATTGGCTGGCTGCATGGTCGAACTCAGACAATTCAGGGCAGCTCCGTTGGGGCGCTACCAGTGACCCACGGTGTGATTAAAGGTTCTCTATGTGGCCCAAAATTATATTTGATTTTCACCAACGACCTTGGATCTCATCTCCCAGACGGAAAACAGGTCGCCTACGCTGATGACGTGCAATTTCTGGACTCAGACACCCCGGCAAATTTGGAAGTATTAAAACAACGAGTAGAGCACACCTTGAGTATGGCTCTAACTTGGTTTGCCCAAAATCGGCTCAAAATCAACCCTAGCAAAACTGAACTAATAGTTGTAAAATCTCGGCGTCTGAAACTTGGCGAAAACTTCGCTATCACATTTGGGGACAACGAAATCAAGCCCACGCCAAAATTCTCGGCATCTATGTAGATTCAGCTTTGTCATGGGAAAAGCCAGATATCCCAAGTAACTCGCCGCTGCTACTGTGTTCTCGTCGGGCTGTCAAAATTACGGCACAAAATTCCCCCGAAACGAAAAAGTTGCTGGTTCATGCATTCGTTTTCCCCACATCTATTACAATATGACTGTTTGGGGAGCTGCAACAAAACTCAGAAACACCGAATTCAAAAGGTCATCAATTTCGGCGCACGTATCGTCTCTGGCTTAAGTCGACGAGAGCACATTACAGCGACGCTATAGGCCCTGGATTGGCTGAAGTTCGACAACATGCTTCAGGAGCGCGATTTGGCCATGGTTGGAAGACTGCTTGCAACATCTGGCCCCCTTACATTGGCTAACAGTATTAAGTTCCGCTCCGAAATCTCCAGTAGGAGCGCTCGAGGAACTGACGCGAATAAATTAGAGCTGCCCCGCATTAATACGGAAGCTGCGATGCACAGCTTTCTGTATCGGGCGGTCAGCACGTGGAATAATAGGGTTGATGCTCAGGGGCCTATTTAATGTCATGTTTTATCATTTTATCTTTTTCCATTGACGTTTTGGGTTATTTAGTGTTTTTTATAATTCGAGTCTCTCTTTTATCATTGAACCATGTATTGACGCGAGTGCTGAAAGGCCATGAATATGGAGAACTCAATATACGACTATGACTATGCGTTATATACGGCAGAATACTTTTCATCAAGTATTACCCCTCAGACATGCCCGGGCCCATGTGAATATGAATGATACTCTACATACTGGGAGGTGCTCTTTGATGGTCGTATCATCACAGGCGACGTCATTAGCGGACACAAATGGCCCCCACTCGTTATATGATCAGCATGCATTATATACGGCAGAATGCATCTGAACAAGTATGACCCCTCAGACATACCCGTGCCCACATCGATATGAATGACACCCCACATACTCGGTGGTGATAGTGGAAGGTGGTATCATCACAGACGACGTCATTAGCGAACACAAAATAGCCCCCCACCGGTATGTGATCACCATGCATTATATACACCTGAATGCTTCTGATCAAGTATTACCCCTCAGACATACCCGTGCTCATGTGGATATGCATGACACCTATACATACTCGGTGGTGCTTTTTGAAGGGGTATCATCACAGGCGACGTCATTAGCGGATACACATGACCCTGGTTCACTCGGTAGTTAGCCACCATGCATTATATACCGCAGAATACTTTTGACCAAGTATTACCCCTCAGGCAAGTATTACCAAGTAGCCAATAATTAAGTATTACCCAGTACACACCCGTGCCCATGTGGATATGAATGACACCCCGCATACTCGGTGGTGCTATTTGAAGGTGGTATCACCACAGGCGACGTCATTAGCGTACACAAAATGGCCCCCACCCGGTATATGATCGCCATGCATTACACTGGTCAACATAATTTTTCTGGCACAAGGTATTCCAATGTATTTTAGTTAATTTAGGTGTGCTGAATCCAAATCTGGCATCAGTTTTTGTCCACAACATCAGGTTTTTGAGATATACAATCTTGCATTTTCACAAGAAACAACAATTTGATGCTCATGATAGGCAGGTTTTTGAGATAGAAAATCTTGCATTTTCACAAGAAACAGCCATTTTATGCTCATAATAGGAGAATTAAACATACATAGATACAAAATTTAATGAGTCGTTGCACAAAGTTGTGAGAGTGAATGCACATAAGCATGTAAGAACAAAATGTTAAGATAACAAAATAAGTTCAAAAAGTATATTCATTGTGGTCACTGGACAAATTTCCTCTTCTTTGCCGATCTCCGATGTACAGCTTCTGGAATGTCTCTCATCAAGCTCCAGCAGTAATCTGCCATAATGTTTGAGTCCCATCGGCCTTGGTAACGTTCTTCCATTACTTTAATGTCTTGATGAAAACGTTCACCTTGCTCCTCGCTCACGTCACCCAGGTTCTTTGGAAACTCGCCCAAGTGACTGTGTAAGTAGTGCACCTTGATGCTCATTCTACATCCAAGTGCTTGCAAACTCAAGAGCAGCTCCTTTCAAGGGCGTCGCCACCGGGGGGGCAGGGGCAGTCGCCCCCCTGCCGTGAGACTGGGGGGGGCGCCGCCCCCTGAAATTTCAGGAGGCCCCTATCCGGGAATGCACAGCAAAAAAGTGAGCAAGGAGGCCGACGAGACATGAGAGGAGGCCTCCAAGACGTGAGAGGAGGCCCCTAATTTGAAGAAGGAGTCACCTAGGAGAGGATAGGAGGCCCCCAGGATTACAAAGGAGGCCCCAGTATTGAAAAGGATTCCCACAGGATTGCAAAAGAGGCCTACAGGATCGCAAAGGAGGACTCCAGGATTGCAAAGGAGGCCCCCAGGAATACAAAGGAGGCCCCCAGGATTGCAAAGGAGGCCCCCAGGATTACAAAGGAGGCCCCCAGAATGGCAAAGGAGGCCCCCAGGAATGCAAAGAAGGTCCCAGGATTGCAAAAAAGGCCTCCAGGATTACAAAGAAGGCCCCAGGATTGCAAAAAGAGGCCCCCAGGATTGAAAAGGAGGACTCCAGTATTACAAAGGAGGCCCCAGGATTGCAAAGGAGGCCCCCAAGATAGCAAAGGAGGCCTCCAGAAATGCAAAGGAGGCCCCAGGAATGCAAAGGAGGCCCCCAGGATCGCAAAGGAGGACTTCAGGATTGCAAAGGAGGCCCTCATGAATGCAAAGGAGGCCCCCAGGGTTACAAAGGAGGCCCCCAGGATTGGCAAGGAGGCCCCCAGGAATGCAAAGGAGGCCCCAGGATTGCAAAAAAGGCCTCCAGGATTACAAAGAAGGCCCCAGGATTGCAAAAGAGGCCCCCAGGATTGCAAAGGAGGACTCCAGTATTACAAAGGAGGCCCCAGGATTGCAAAGGAGGCCCCCAAGATAGCAAAGGAGGCCTCAGAAATGCAAAGGAGGCCCCCAGGAATGCAAAGGAGGCCCCAAGATCACAAAGGAGGACTTCAGGATTGCAAAGGAGGCCCTCAGGAATGCAAAGGAGGCCCCAGGATTGCAAGGAGGCCCACAGGATTGCAAAGGAGGACTTCAGGATTGCACAGGAGGCCCCCAGGAATGCAAAGGAGGCCCCAAGGATTGTAAAGAAGACCCCCAGGATTGCAAAGGAGGCCCCCAGGGAATGCAAAGGAGGCCTCCAGGAATGCAAAGGAGGCCCCAGGAATGCAAAGGAGGCCTCCAGGATTACAAAGGAGGCCCCAGGATTGCAAAGAGGCCCCCAGGAACGCAAAGGAGGCCTCCAGTATTACAAAGGAGGCCCCGGGATTGCAAAGGAGGCCCCCAAGATTGAAAGGAGGCCTCCAGGATTACAAAGGAGGCACTCAGGATTGAAAAGGAGGTCCCCAATATTGCAAAGGAGGCCCCCAGGATTGCAAAGGAGGCCCCCAGGATTGCAAAGGAAGACTTCAGGATTGCACAGGAGGCCCCCAGGAATGAACAGGAAGTCCCCAGGATTGCAAAGGAGGCCTCCAGGATTGCAAAGAAGGCCCCAGGATTGCAAAGGAGGCCCCAGGATTGCAAAGGTGGCCCAATACGGGAAGAGAGACCTCAGAAAATGAGAGGAGGCCCAAAGACGGAATATAAAGCCAGTGGATGTGAGATGAGGTTTCGGAGACGAAAAAGCAGTCCCTAAAACGGGTAAGGTTCCACCAAGATAGAAAAGGATGATCCTGAAAAGTGGCAGGAAGCACCTAATTCGGAAGAGGGCGATATAAGATTGGAAATGAGACCC
This sequence comes from Ashinkailepas kermadecensis, assembly GCA_034440615.1. Classification (NCBI taxonomy): domain Eukaryota; kingdom Metazoa; phylum Arthropoda; class Thecostraca; family Neolepadidae; genus Ashinkailepas; species Ashinkailepas kermadecensis. The sequence continues at coordinate 55,230 of JAOTOM010001053.1, forward strand.
TATGATAAACGAGGAAGCCCCTAAAATATGAGAGAAGGGCAATTAGATAAGAGGGATGGCTCCCAGGCGAGAAAGAAGGCTTCAAGAACGGTAAGAGTGTCCCCAGGAAATGACAAGGTAACTGAGATAGGAAAGGTTGCTTGTAATTTGGGAGAGGAGGTACCAGAGAGAGAACAGGAATCCACCAGGAGATCAGAGGCCACCCTTAAAATGGACAAAGATATAATCAAAACGCAGAACATGATGTTCCGAAGACGTGAGAGGAGGCCCCTAATTTGAAAAAGAAAGCCTCTAGAAGAGAAAAGGAGGTCCCTGCCGGACTCGAGAGAAGTCCCTCGAGATCGAGTAGGAGGTTTCCAGGGCCGAATGAAGCCCCGACGACCGGAAGGAATTCCCAGGAAATGAGAGAAGGCACTTAAGATGGGAGTGGCAGGTAGCAGGTATGGAACGAGGCGAGGTTTCCAAATTGAAGATCCCTCAAGACGGGTAAGCTTTGCGAGGACAAAGGAGGCCCACGAGGCGTGGCAGGAGGCCCCTAATTTAGCAGAGGATGCCCCTGGAACATGAGAGGAAGCCCCATGCCACGTTAAAGGGGCCTTAGGATGTGGGAGGACGCCCTCCAAAACGGGAGAAGAGGACCATTGAATATGGAGGAGGGTAGGATGCACGAGAAGACGTCCAAAAGCCGGTAAAAAGGCTCCAGGAAATGAGGCGAGACCCCTAAGACGCGAGAGGAGATCTATAATTTGCAAGAAGCCCCTGAAATGCCAGGAATCGTGCCGGGGTACTTGAAAATCACGATATGGGCCCAAAAAGATCCGGCCGGGGCCCCTGAATATCACGCTGAGCCTAGGGGTACCAAAAATTCACGCTCGGACCATGAAAATCACGCTAGGGGCACGATAGGTAGTACCGTTCCCCAACAGTATCATTGGGACACAAATGAAGCCGGGGCAACGAAAAACAATCCGGACATGGATAATCACTCTGGGGCCCCAACAAGGACACCAAAAGCATCAAAACGTATTGGACACCCACAAAGTGTCTAGGTCGCTAAAACTCGAGCTAGGGATCCAAGCAAATGACGTCGGGACATAAAGGATTACATTGGACTAGAAAAAGTCGCGTCGCAGCCCTTGAAAATCTCACTGGACCACAAAAAAGGTCGCGCCTGGACCCAAAATGTTACAGCTG
>JAOTOM010001054.1:5000-56451 GCA_034440615.1 Ashinkailepas kermadecensis
CTTTTATCTCCAGTTCTATATGAGTCTACATGTCATACAGGTAATAGCTATCGGCGAATCGAGGACAATCTGACTTCTATAGATTTCCCTAAATTAACCAAAATGGAAAGAATTCCTGCAATGGTCGTACTACAAGGGAAGACTGTCTACATGTGCTTAAGGGTAAGATGAATAGCAAAGCTATTTCGGCTTCTGGATTTTCCAAGTAATTTTCCCCTTTTCTTCTGGTCGGGCCTTGGGAACATGATCGTAGATTACATAAATGAAGCAAAAGGAAGAGGAGTGTTTTCATAGCGCATCGTCGTGGAGTGGTAACATTGATAGCAAACAGGGTGATGGAAAGTGTATTAAGAATATATCGATTTGCCTACTATATAGTTTCTAAAATAGTGGCTAAGGTCTTGTCAAATATAATGAGGAGTGTCGTGGAAAGCACGTGTATAATGGCCTTTGAAATTAAACGGGTTCAGTTAGAGGAAGACTTGTTGGTTCTAGCTTGCGAACTCTACCGGATGTTTTTAATTACTGCGAACGTAATGACTTGGAGAAATAGAAGAAGCCGGTTTTGGTCCGAACAGCTAAGCTTTTCGTTTTTTTCTAGAACACTACACGAGGTATTCCAGCCGTTGATGCGTTGATTAGTACCAGTTTTTGCCATATCAGTTTTTGTAAGACATAATGGTGTATGGGGTACGCCCGCCAAAGGGGTAATATCGCCCATGCATTTAGTGAAGTTCCCTTTGCCCATTTAAAGTCATGTAATTTTCCCAGAGGCTCATTTGATACCAAAATGACACGATTATCTCCGAATTACGAGTCGTTTTAGGTAAAATGTGGCATATTTAACAGCCTGAAGCACGGAAGAGGTCGTACAATTCGTAGATGGTACGAATTAGTTTTTCTAGGAAGCGTAGAAAACCATTAGGTTTATCTTTTGCTTGTGCTTGCAGTGGAATTATGGTATTACGCTCATGTAATACCATAATGTAATACTCTCTCCGCCCCTGGGTGAGGCTCTCTCGAGAGCCCCGCCCCACGTCCTCAGGTTTTTCCGGGATAGCTGCCGAATGAGTAGACACAGAGATACGAAACTGTAGTACCTTCATATACATCTACTTTGCATATCTTGAACAAATTTCGGGCCACGATCGTTGGTCATTGACTCAAGACGGGCCAAATAGAGAAATATTCCCAAACCTTTAAAGAGCCATCATTCGGAGTAATTACAAAATATCAACGCTACGCCCAGACCATGCTCTTCTTTCATCAACGCGTACAACTGTGTGTAGTTAGGGGCGTTTGGAATCGTTTGGAGAGGCACCATTTCCTCGGATATGAACAACTCTCAAAGTCCTTAGGGGGGGGGGGCACCTTAGACTGACAATTTGTTGAGCTGGGGAGGTTGAATGGGTGAACCGGTACATATCAAAAGGGCATCTATTCCTCTCACGAGGCTCTTTTCTTCTAAAGACGTGCCTATTCCTGTGATAGAGACATCTTTTGCTTTAAAAAATATGCTAAGCGGGTGGGGGATATAGTGCATTGCAGCCTATCGTGGTTGCTTTTTCCCGGTCAGAGAGTCGCCACACTTCCATGGATGGGGGTACACGCCAAAGTGTCCTTCCCTCTATATCGCGCCTCTGGTGCGGAGTAGCCCCGTGAAGGCGGGCAGCGTCATCTCGATCTCTCCAATATACTTTGCGAATATGACGATTTTGCAGTGGGCATATTGGCGTCAAATTTTGCTTGCTCTTAATTCTAGACCTGATAATAGTGCTCATAAACGCGTTGAGCTTCGTAAGCTGACATTCTTGAGACTCACAGACATTGGTAAGCGTGGTGTGTTCTTATATCAGCATACCAAACTATGGATAATGCAATATTATCCATAGAAATCCAGCTCAAACCAGAAGTTTACATTTCCTGTGTGTTTCGCGTGCGACTTTGTAAAAAAAAACAGTCAGCTGAGCTTCTTCCTTTGCTTAAACGCGAAATTCCTGAAGGCAGTCAGGTGCTACGCTTTTTTAAAGACTTCGCGTGGCAATGGTACATCTGCTATAAATCGTATGAAAACATGGGAAGATTCCTCTGATTCCATTTGAAATTATACGAAGAAACCACGTGAAATACGCAGAAACCGGCGTGTCTACGGAAAATATAAATGTATACGTGCACAATTACGTGTCCTATTGGAAGGCCCGACAAAAAAACGAGAATAGACGACACAAACAACAACAACCGAAATAAACAAACAACCGAAAATTAAATCGCTCTGGTTACTTCTTGTTTCGATCATCATTAGCGGGACACATTTTCGCACACAATTACAGGTCGATCCGACAAAATTTAGAGGTCGTTACAAATGTCGCTTTTTGTCACCCCAACTTACGAGGTGTATATCTAAGGATCGTGGCCCACTGCAACGTTCTAAATAAGATAGCTAGAGAAATGACCTCAACACATTATGTACACTCAAGTTTCGTGTTTTTCTTTGTATGCCTACAAAAGTTGTACGAGTTACGATTACTAAGTTATCCGCTTGTACTTGCACCCCGGCGCGATGTCGTGAGCACGTTCACAAAGCATGCCCCCAAAGTCGGCACATGAAGTGAGGTTTCCCCGGGGCTAAGCCGGCTGCTGATATCCATTGTGCCCAACAAGAAGCATGCCATGGGGAAGCTGTCCGACGTTATCCATGACCGTTATTGCACACCTTTTGACATGCGCAGTGTACGTTGTCACTACCTAGAAGGAGGGTCTAAAACCAAGCGGATAACTTAACAATTGAAGTCATACAACATTCACAGGTTCACCAAAAACCGACGAAACTTCGATGCACATAATGTGTTAATGTCGTTTGCTCAGCTCTCTTGTTGTAAAAAAAGATGCTACGGGACCATGAACGTTTTGTTTAAAACCCGTAAGCTGCGATAGCAAAAAGACTGCTTTTGTCGCCACCTCTAAATTTTGTCGGATCGACGTGCAATTGTACATGCATTCTTGCGTTGCCAAGGCTAAATGAAGTGAAATGCATCCCGAATGATTTGTTTTGCTTCATTGTTAGGGGCACACCCTAGTGCACAAAGGACGGGATCTAAAGTTGTTCATGTTCAATTATTGCTACTGTCGTCAAGTATTCATCATTTTCAATTATTTCTGTAGTTTTTCATGTCTTCCATTTCCAAGTTAAAAATGTCCAATGCTATAAATCCGAGGAGAAATGAGGCCATATGCATGTGTTGAGTTTCCTACATTTTTGGTGTAGTCTCAGTCCGACCACCTTTACCTCCGTCCACCAACACTTTGTTCTCTCAACATGGGACCATGTGAGGCGGGCCCTATCAACCAAATTGGCAACACACATTGCCTCCATGCATTGGGCCCCACCAATAATTTTTTTCTTCTAACCTCTCCATCCATGATTTTGGGTGTAGGTTGCAGTGAAAATGGGGCGGTTTGGCCCCTGTCAATTGGTCAGCTGTATCCTCCAGTGAACTGGACCCAACCAAGAGTTGTCGAAAGGTTTCCACCGCTGTTATCAAATACCGCATTTTCCCGAGGTTGATCAGACCACACCAAATAATAGCAGTTGGAGCCCGGATCCAAAATACACCAGCGGTGGCGACGTCTATGATAAAAGCTAACAATGGTGATAAATCGCACGACTAAATTATAAAACGGCAAGTTCGTTACGAATTCAAATCAAATCCTTATCGAGCAAAGTGCATTTTCTATGCTCCTGACCAAAGCCACTTCTATGTTTTGAGACAGGTGCTTGACATTTAACTTTCACCGGACCCATAGCCCTTGCGGCTCGCGGAATTCCCAGAGCTGAAACCTGGCTACGCCATTGTGAATGCAGTTCTCTCGGAAAATGACAGAAGCGAGCATGGACTGTGCTGATAAGAGGGGCATGTAGACTAGTACTTCGAAATTTGTTCCGGCTATTTTCAGTTAAAAAGCACAGTTATGGTCGTAGCGATAGTATTCACGGTATTGTAGGCCCTAGCTTTTTTTCTCTTCAGTGGTATAAGTATTACGGCAGCTGCGGGGGATATGACCTCCCAAATTCCACAATCGGGGATAGGACCTGGACAATTTTCGCCCAAAAGCGACTTGAATGCAATGACTTTTCAGACGGATACTGTGCCTCGCAATCATTTGTTCCACCCCAACTTTGCGACACCCCTCCCACTCCCCTCACGGAAAGGGGAAACTTCCCCCGCCTCTCCCCCGCGGTGGCTAAGTCAGGAAGCGCATTGGACTGCCTCCAGATTTTCAGCTTTGGCCTGCAATCAGAAATCTGTGGAGACACGCCGTGGGCACGTAGCGATGATGGGCCCATATTTCGAAGGCTCATAGGCCACCTCCGCAAAGGTGTGTGGGACGATATACATTGTGTTTCACTCACTCCGAAAAGTGGGTTGAACCGGTGTCCAACTTCCTCCCCCTCCCCTATGGCAGAACCCTCGACTGCAACTAACCTCCTTCGCTGCAAGAGATTCTGTGTTTGTAGCAGATCAAAATAAACGGATAAATGTGAAGCATTTGTGAGAAAAGATATCAATCTCCACACAACATCCGCTTTTATAATTTGCCTTATAAATACTCGCTAACTGTACACAAGTTATGAGCTCATACAGTGACATAACCAGGACTTCTCCCTGAAGGAGTGGGACCAATCTGATCAGAGGGCCACCGAACCAATGGAATCCTACATGCTAGACAGCAAGACTTGAAAATTTGTTGAAGTGCGAATATAGAGAATATGGAGAAAGGCTTACGGCATTAGATATGTACTCATTCAAGTGTAGGAGATTTCCAGGTTTTTCAATCAAAGGATGATTGACCATTGGAATAGGCTGACTGCTGATGTTGTGGGGAGTCCCTCATTGAATGCACCTAAAAGTATGGTGGAGAAATGCGTTAGGTTGGACAATCTTGTTCTTTTAATTATAATTCGTGGTGGATGGGATGAGATTTGTGCTATTAGGTGTACATGGTACAGGCACCTCTAAGCAGCCATGGATGGAGCTGAAAACTATTGATGGGGTACTCGATCCACGCGTGTGTGATGCGGGATTGAGTGAACAGGGCTAGATAAGTATTGGTAGGTGTATAGGATGTTGGTGGATAGTTTCTTTGGAATATAGAATGTGGTATTGGTTGGGGCGCTGATAATCTTTTGTCCACGCTTGTAGTATCTTTCCCGTACGGGCTCAACCCGGTTGGATCCCTGGGGTTCTTATTAAGTCTGTTATTATCTATTAAGTCTATTATCTGGGCCACCTAGCCATCAACAGGAGCCCCTGTTGACAATCTGTGACCTTCAGTGCTTTTAATGGACCTCCTTTTCGTCTGATGGGGCCTCCTGTGGATCGTATGGTGCAGCCTATCTACGAACGGTGCCTGATATATCCCTGATGGGGTTCCTATGTGTCTGGTTGGGCCTCCTATCGTTAAGCAGGGTCTTCTATTGACCATCGGGGACCTACTGTGCTTCTGATGGAGGCCTATTGGACTGGTAGAGCATTCCTTGGCCTTTTTAGGCCTTGTCTTGATCTGGCGGAGCTTTCGTCTTGGTCTGATGGGACCTTCTTTTAGTCTGGTAGCGACAGACAGTGCCTACTGTTGGTCATCTGGGGCTTCCTGTGGTTCTGATGCGGCCCCTTCTTGGTCTGGTTGGGCCTCTTCTTGGTATGATGGGGTCTCGTGTCCGTCAACAATGGCCTCCTATGGAAAACGGGCATCCCGTGTCTATTATGGGGCCTCCATTTGGTCTGGTGTGGCCTTCTATCAATCAAAATGGGCGTCCTATCGACGGACAAGAGTCTCCAAATGGGTCAGATGGAGTATCTTGCGTGCTTGAGGGTCCTGCAGTGGATTTGATAGGATGTTTTAACATGGGTTACTTGGAGCATCCTGTGGCCTTTTTTAAATGCCAGAATGTGATTGGAGGAGGATACGTTTGCCCTCCTGGCTAACGCCAGAGGGCGGCTCCAACCGATGACGCCGGTACTAAGCAACAAATCCTGGGGCCTACGCAAGCTCCAGGGATATGTCCCCATTACTCCCTCCCTTAGCTACGCCACGGGCCTTATTCTTGCTAAAGGTTGCAGCTTGGGCTAATCCCAACGTCACCGTGGAGTCCCATGAAGTCCTGAATGACGTCATTTGATGATGAATATTGTGTGTGTCACATATAGGATACCACGCCAATAAGATAAATATTTCTTCAAGGAGCTTCCATTTTGCGAAACATTTACAATTCTGCTGTTTCCCTCTATTAGCATATATTGATATTGCTCAAGGTCTTTGTTTTCGCTGAGGGGAACTTCTGAAATCTGGACTAATCTATCGTGAAATAATGCAAGGAAGCTTCGCTTGGATATGAAAAAAAATATGCGCTTCCCAGGGAAAACTGAGGTTTGGGAAAGGACGAAATGCTGCTTATGGGGGAACGCCGGATAGATTCAGAGCTGGATGGCAGCTGTCCCTCTTGGCCCCACCCCCACCGGTCCTCGGATCTCTGTTCCTTTCATGTATCGGGGACTCCTTACCAAATTGAGTGTCTCCTCATGCAACCTCGGGTCCAGTTTCATATTCCATGTTTCTCTTCTCCCGTCTTAGGTGTCTTGTCTTCCATGCCGGGAGTCTTCTCTATTGCGTGGTCCTCCCCTTCCAAATTAAGGGTCTTCTGTCACGTCGCAGGGCTTCGTCTTCTAACCTAAATGTTTCTTACCCATCTTGGGGGCTTCCCCTTGTGCCTTAGGGGACATCACATCTAATCCTACTGGCTTCCTCTCTCGTCTTATAAACCTCCTCAGTGCATGGGGTCTCCTTACCTGCCTTGGGGCCTTATCTATCTTGGGGGCTTGCTTGCCCGTCTTTGAGGCTCCTCCTGGGTCTCATTTCCCCTTCGAGAGGCCACTTCCTCTATCCTTGGGGCCTCTTTTCCAATCTTGATGGAGTACTTATGAATTACTTTTCTTTCCTAGAAGCGTCAGTTTCTAAATTTGCAGCCTTGTCCTGCCTCAGAGGACTTTTTACTTCCTAGGAGGAGCTTTCTGATCCGTTTTGTGGGCTGCTTGTCGCATCCGGCAGCCATCGCTCCTATCTTATTGCCCTCTTATCTCGTCTTTGGGGCATCCTTTCATCCGGGGCGGCGTTCTTTCCATTCTTCCGCCTCCCCTTCCAAAGTGAAGCTCTACCACGCGTGGGAGCTCCTCTTCTCCCATTGAGGAATTCTCTCAATTTAAGTGCTTCCTTTCAGTGGTATCTCAGTGGCATTTTCTCAAGTCCTGTGGGGGACTTCCATGCCAGCATTGGGGTCTCCTCTTCAATTATATGGCCTCCTTTCCTATCTCGGGGCCTCTCCTTCCAAATTAGGGACATCTTGTCATACCTCAGGAGCCTCCTAGTCTAAGCAGGGTGGCTCCATACTCGTCTGGTGGCATTCGTTTCATCATGGGGCCCTACTTCCGTATCTCGCGGCCTCTTCTATCATCTCTGTCGCCCGCCTTTTACGAACCTGATCTGATTGTTTTAGGTGGTGGGAGGATCCTTGCCAGTTTTCGGGGACCTGCTCTACTAAGCTGGCCATATGACCATTGCAGTCGATGTGCCCTTTAACCCCAAATAACTAACTAACTAACTAATTATTCTAAGCTGGGTGCCTACCAACCGTCTCAGGGAATCATCTTGCGCAATGCGATCGCGTCTCATCTTCCAGTGGCTTCCTCTTGCAAATTAGGGGCATCTCTCACGTCTTCGAGGGCCTCGTCTCAATTTCTGGAGATTCATTGCTCGTTTTAGATGTCTCCTTGCGCGTTATGAGGCCGTCTCTCATATTCCATGGTCAGTGGCGTCGCCACGAAATTCTTCCAGGGGGGGGGGGGGGCAATATTGATAGGGGGCCTCCTGCTCCCGAAAGGGGGCCTCCACTGTGTTAGGGCCTCCTATTGATTTTTTAGGCTCTTAGAATGGTTCCAGAATGGGGAACATGGCTTCATATTGATGTCTTGTTTGTTCTTGACATGGTGCATCATTTACGCAAAGCGCAATACCAAGAATCTTTTTTTTTCGCTGAGAACTGAGTCATACCAGGATATAAATAAGCAAACGTGCATAAATACGTCAGTGCCAAAACAAACCAATATCTTTATGCTTTATCGACGAGAAGAATCTTCCCGCTGGCCTCTAGATTACAGCGGGCTGGTGGGGCTGGTGCTGAGCATATCTTAAAGATATCTCCTATTGATCAACCCATTTCTATGTCCACCAAGGTTAACTGAATATCGCTAGGTTCATCACTACTGTTAGTCATTCCCAGCAGCTTGATCTCATAAACAAGCTTAAACAATAATTTCTCAGTCGTAGGACGACAATTTCGCGAAGGTGACAACGAGAAGTGGATTGAATTGGTTTTCTGATCATCTTAGGACTTTATTTATTTTTATAACATTTGGTGCTGGCTGCAAGGCACTTGGCACAGAAGCTAAAGTCATAAATCCTTCGCGAATAAATTCGCGGCAAGAACAAGCATTGAACAACAATGCATCAATGGCAATGCAACAATGTAACAATGACAATGCAACAATGTAACAATGACAATGCACAAATAATGCAAAACCTTCAAATTCCACGCAGTCACGCCCACGGTTTTCACTGTGCTGTACCGTTTTGTAAATTATGTCGTTGAGAAGGTATTGAAGCTGGGAAGCTCTAATCATACAGGCTGTAATCACAGAAGACAATTTTGTAGGAAGAAAATACATTTAAAAACTTCATTTCTCTCATTTAATATCTGGCATCGGTGTTGTTTTGTATGCTTGTGAGGGGGAATTTGCCCCTCAATGTTGGCTTTGCTCCATGCGCGTATGTTTCTGAAAATTATTGGGGGACCAGTGACGTACCTATATTTGCGTCAAGGGGAAGGGGGCAAACGTATTTGGAGGGGTCCACCTACTCCATAAAAAGTCTTCCGATTTCGACCACTATTTTGTCAAAGGGGACCTTTTTATGTAAAATAATTAGTGACCAACTAAATTATCCGGTCGAGGGGCCTAATCTACCACTATCGTTTCTGATTCGTCGGATTTCAACCCTGGCTCCCCCACCCTGTTCGAATGTATTCTTTTGGTATCCCTTGATAAGCCACTATGCACTGCTGAAATTACACCTACACAGCTCACATTAAAATGTAAAATTTACCAATTTCAGACATTCCAGTTCATAGTGCCCGGTCGCCACGACACCAGCATTAGTGCATGTGCACACCCATCTTGCGCATTCGGCGCATTCGCCACACTTCGTGCGATGCTACGGATTCTGCTGGGCCTTCTACACTTTGCTAATTGCTGCCACATGATAGACTTGCGCCTTATCTGACGTGATGAAATGCTTTGTATGGGCGTTCGCTGCGAAAATTCGATTAATTAAATTCGATCACTAGTTCCCTACTTCCCATATTTTATGATGAAGAAATGCGGATACCCGCTGAGCTTTGATGCACCTCATATCTTTGATTAAACATGCTTCCAGTTTGGCTACCGAACCGAGGCCCTGCCTGAGTGCACTTCTTTGGACCCGTTTCGTATTTCTTCGTCTACGGATGTGTCTTAGGGCTCCAATCCATTTTTGTTCGAGGCCCAACGCATTTTCGAAACCCCTGCTCGTTTTAGGGTTTGTTGCTTCTTTGTGCACCGATGATTTTTCTTAGTTGTCGGGGCGCTTTCAATGATCTCAATGTATTTATTTAGTGCCCGGTATTTTTGTTCGTTCTGGGACCATGTTGCTTATTGCGACCCCAGCCTCTTTGCAGGCCCTTGTGCGGTCGCATGTCCCCTGTGTGCCTTGAGAGCTTCTGGTGTTTTTTTTGTGTGTTTTTTTTAGAGTTCCCGCTATATTTATTTAGGGCTGCAACGCATGTTTTAGGGCCCTGTCGCTTTTTGCGAGACTACGCTTTGGAGGGCCAGTTACATTTTAGGTCCCCGTTGTGTTCTTAGGGTCCCGCTGTGTTTATTTGGGGCTTCTGACGCACATTTGTGGGGCCCAGTACGATTTTGGGTCTTCGGTGCGGTATTTCTGGGTCTTAGCGCAACTTATCGCGCCCAGGCGCGTGGATCCGGGGACCCAACGCCAGTTATCTGGGCTCAACGCGATTTTTGTGGACCTCTTCTGAATTTTCTTTAAATTTCGAATCTCGGCCTGATTTTTCGAGTCCCTGGCGCCATGTTTTTCCATCTCACCAAGATTTTCTTCGAGCTCCGGTATGTTTTCCGATGCCGTACGCGATTTGTCAAGGCATCTGATGATATGTTCGGTGCTCCAGAACCATTTTCCTGACCCGGACTTTTTTTGGAATCCCTCCTTATTTTGGAGGGCTCCGGCTTTCTTTTTCGGATACCGATGCGACTTTGGGGGTCACACGGTGCTTATGTGGAGCCCTAGACGCCAATTGTTGGCAGCCCCGACGTGAATTTTTTATGCCCAGACCAAATTTGTGGTACTACCGATGGGAATTGTGGGTCCGAGCGCGATATTTGGTGGGACCGGTTCGAGTTTGCGGGGCGCGTTGTACTTAGCTGTGGCCCCAACGCGATCTTGGCGGTTCCTGTTGCAGATTTTCGGGCCTGGCGGAGAGAGTTTTTTGGGGCCCGCCGTATTTACTTGGAGCCCCTACGCGAATTCTGGTGGACCGACGCGAATTTTTGTGGCCCCAGCGCGACTTTTGAAAGCCTCGGCTCGATTCTTGGGAGCATATCCCTCTTAGGAGGGAGGGGGCATTTGCCCCTTTGATATGCCACTGCGGCCACCGAAGGAGTTTTTTTTTCAGCCGATGGCACCTTTCGGAGTATAAAAGCCCCCCGGGTAATTTTTGCCGGAACTGTTCTTAATTTTCCGGTGCTGGGGTCCATTCAATCGAATCTCGGTGTGAACTTTTGGACATCGAGTTCAATTTTTTTAAAGGTTTTGATGTGATAGCCTCCTTGACAATCATGTAGGCCTCCTTTGCAATCCAATGGGCCTTCTTGATAATCCTGTGGGCCTCCTTTGTAATCCTGTGGGCCTCCTTTGCAATCATGGGGGTCTCCTTTATAATCACGGGAGCCTCCTTTGCAATCCTGGAGGCCTCCTTTGCGATCCTGGGGGTCTCCTTTGCAATCCTGGGGCCTCCTTTGCAATCCTGTGGGCCTCCTTTGCAATCCGGGGGGCCTCCTTGATAATCCTGTGGGCCTCCTTTGCAATCCTGGGGCCTCCTTTGTAATCCTGTGGGCCTCCTTTGCAATCCTGGAGGCCTCCTTGATAATCCTGTGGGCCTCCTTTGCAATCCTGTGGGCCTTTGCAATCCTGGGTTCCTCCTTTGTAATCCTGGGGGCCTCCTTCGCAATCCTGGGGCCTCCTTTGCTACCCTGGGGGCCTCCTTTGCAATCCTGGGGACCTCCATCGCAATCCTGGGGGCCTCCTTTGCAATCATGGGGCCTCCTTTGCAATCCTGGGGGCCTCCTTCGCTAGCCTGGAGGCATCCTTCGCAATCCTGGGGGTCTACTTTGCAATCATGGGGCCTCCTTTGCAATCATGGGGGCCTCCTTTGCAATCCTGAGGGCCTCCTTTGCAATCCTGGAGACTTTTGCAATCCTGGGGGCCTCCTTTGCATCCTGGGGGCCTCCTTTCTAATCCTGGATGCCTCCTTTGCAATCCTGCGGGGCTCCTTTGCAATCCTGGGGGCCTCCTTCGCAATCCTGGGGGCCTCCTTTGCAATCCTGGGGGCCTCCTTTGCAATCCTGGGGCCTCCTTTGCAATCATGGAGACCTCCTTCGTAATCACGGGGGCCTCCTTTGCAATCCTGGGGGCCTCCTTTGCAATCCTGGAGGCCTCCTTTGCAATCCTGGAGGCCTCCTTTGCAATCCTGGGGGTCTCCTTTACAATCCTGGGGGCCTCCTTTGTAATCACGGGGCCTCCTTTGCAATCCTTGGGGCCTCCTTTGCATTCCTGGGGGCCTCCGTGCCAATTATTGACACTCTCTTGATTTCTGAGGCCTGCTATCTTCTCCTAGGTGACTCCTTCTTCGAATTAGGGGCCTCCTCTCACGTCCTGGAGGCCTCCTCTCATGTCTCGTCGGCCTCCTTGCTCACTTTTTTTCTGTGCATTTCCGGATAGGGGCCTCCTCAAATTTCAGTGTGGGGGGGGGGCGGCTGCCCCCCCCCCTGTCCCCCCGGTGGCGACGCCCTTGTCCATGGTCCTCCCTGATCTTCTGGGCTTCCCCCTGTGTCCTGGGGGCCAGTTGCACTATTGTGGGCTTCTTCTCATAAACCAGGAGTCTCCTCTAAATTAGAGGCCTCCCGCCACGCCTCAGAGACGCCTCTGATTTATTATGGACAAGCTCTACCCGTCAGAGTCGCAACCAAGGGGACGGAGGCTTGGCCCCCTGTCACTTAGTAAACAAAAATACACTAGACTAAGCAAGACATTTTTAGATTTTCACCGCGCAAAATCACAAATTTTCGGCGCCTTTGCGCGCCCAAATATGTTTACGTTTCCTGATAGTACAATTTCGGTCGGTCCCATTTAAGAAAATCTTGGCTGTGTCGTTGCTACCCGTCTTGGGGTCTAAGATCTTGGAACTCCATCTCCTATCGCACTGGCTTCTTTGCCGTCTAAAGGGCCTTCTCTAATTTATTTGGGGCCTCTTGCCAGTTATCGAGGCATTCTCTTCTGTTCAGGGGGCCTCCGAGCCCGTGTTCAGAACCCTCTTTAGTCCGTTGGACTTTTTTCTCCTTGGGACCTCCGTTTCCAAATGAAATGCCTCCTCTCTCGTCTTTGGGACTCCTCCGTGTTTCGGACCTCTACCCATCTGAAGGGTCACCTCGTGCGTCCTGGTGGACTCCTGCTCTCTCCCAGGGACACCGCTTCTCATCTCTTCTGTCCTTTCCTGTCCTATCTCTGGAGCTTTGTGGGACTTCCTGCAGAAAAGAGCTCTGATTTGTATATAATATTAATTGTCTGGATGGTAGCGATCCTCAGTGTGAAGCCTTTCTTCTAGAGAGCACTTCAACTTTTCTGTACGCTTCTGGGACGGTGCCTCCTCAAATGTCAGGGGAAAAACGCCGTCTTCCACAGAGCATGGGGCGACTGTCCTCGCTGCCTCCTCCGGTGGCGACGCCCCTGGCCCAGTGTGTCTGAATTCGTTCAGCTAGCCATCAGGATGTAACGATAAATTATTTCTGAATAGTTTATTATAGCCAATTCAAGTGGAACCGCAAGTAGCTGGTCCATTCCCGATATTTCTGTGTTTGGGAGATATTTTAATTCGAAATGCATTAACATAGTTTCCTCCACACTTAGCTTCGCGAATCTTGAACCGTTACTTCCCACAGCACAATCAGCTCAACTAAGTCTCGTCTATATGTTATTGAAGTGGACATAAAAATAGGGAGAGGTCACTGGACATAGCTCACAACAGACGACTGACTGGCAACAGTAGCGTCGACAGAGCTGACATAGCAATGGCCGCGGGGCGAGGACCAGCACATGCCACACCAGGCGTAATTACATGCCGGCATATCCTACTAAAATGTCCAAACAACTGTACGACTATCCACTAACATTGGGCGTGTGCTACAGATCGAATCAAATGCTTATCGAGCAAAGCACACATTCTACGCATATGAAAAAAGTAATTTGGGACATGCTTTTCTCGTTTCATTGTCCACGGACAGATGGCCGTTTTGGCTGGTGGCATACCCAGGATGGTATCCTGACAACGCCTCAGTTAATGAACGCCTCTCTGAAAGTCACATGAGGGAGTGTGGACATTGAGACTGAGATGAGTGCAACTTGCGTACATGGGAATTAGTCCTCCGATGCTTTTCGGCGCTTTTCGGATAAAAAGTACACTTGTGGTCTAAACGATAGATAGATCTAAACGAGCGATATATCTAGGCCTTCTGCAGTGGTGTAAATACCCCACAATTTTCGGTCAACTGTGATAAGAATCCAACAGCTTTTCAATTGGGTAAATTTCCTCGCTTTCATTTCCCCTCTCCATCCCCTTCACCATTTTGAACATTAGGCTGCGAATCCATGATGAACTCGAAATAGGAATTATCACTGACACATAAGACCGCACAGATACACTTATTAGGATCAACAGCACACATACTGTTTTCACATTTCAAAGGATGTTGCCGTTGGTGATCATCAGGCCACGGTCCTCGGTGTACACGATGAGCATGTATGGACACACATTGTCCTCGGTATTCACGACAAACATGTATGTCGACACACATTGTCCTCGGAAATCACGATAAACATGCATGGACACACATTGTCCTCGGTATTCACGATAAACATGTATGGACACACACCGTCCTCGGTTTTGCCGATGTCCTCGGTAATTCAATCCACACTGGGAGCCAACAATTTGATGCTACTTCCCAAATTGACCCTCCACCTTACGCAGCAGATCATGCCCTATCACCGAGAACAAATCGATGCTTCTCAGGTGGTAAATAAATGGTGTCCTCGTTAGTGACCGCCAGGACATAGTCCTCGGTAGTCACGGCAAACACGTATATATGTGTATATATGTGTGAGCGCACGTCTATTACAATATAATAAAGACACTCAACAGCAACAACAACAACTTGCACATGTACCTAATGGACTCATAAAGTGAAATTAGCACGAGATCATCCGAACAAGAACAATCGATTGCAATTGGAATTTGGAAGATATATATGACTCCCAGAAAGACAGGAAATTGTTTTTCCGGCATGCAGTGATGACTATATACTCTTGCAGCATGCCGGGCCTAAAGAACATCCGTCATTCTTGTGTGAACGCAGCATGCATTGAAGAGTGTGTGTGGACTGCTGTCATGCTTAGATGGGACCTCCTTGTTCTTCGGTATCATCATTGCCACGGTTCATGTCACGGTTGTAATTGGTTGGCAATTTGAATTGGTTCCGCTATACCTCGTAGCGCCACGAGAGGACGGGTGCACGTGGTGTGTGCATTTATGTCCAGGGATGAAACCGTAGCCAAAGCCACACACACATTCATCTATCACGATCTACCTCTAGAAACCGTGATGGAAAATATATCCGGAGAAAACTATGCATGTGTTTCCAGAAAACATCCATAGGTGTATAGGGGGATGTGAGGAGAAGTAAAACGACATGTTAGTACCAAATTAAGCACCACCTGAAGAGAACAAGAGAACATTGTGCAATCTACCGCATGGAATGTAAATTTGCTGTGTAGAATAAACACTTATTTCCTAATTCGGACACATTTGTAATTATTCGGTGCGTTTATTTTATCATTGTAGCATCCAATAAAAAAATGGGTTATCAAAAGTTATCCAGCTTACATGGCGGACGTGTTTGATTCACTCACATTCGATCGGACGTGTTTGACGACCATGAAAATTGACGATATAATATGACGATTTATGCATGCATTACGGACGTGTTTGACCATGACACGTGACGATATAATATGACGATATGCACATTGCACATGCATCACGAATCCAGTTCAAATTCCATTCATTGTGACGCATAACAATCATGAGTAAGTTTGTCATCTCATTCGCATGTTCGAATGGGGTTGGGGGTTGCCTGGTAACCATGAAGGCCGGAATTAAAGCAGAATATTTCCTTACAACAGAGTGTTACCATGGAGCAACAGGTGATATGGCCGTGGAAGACCACGCTGCCACTCTGGTCGACGAAGAGGGCGGGTGTTGAGAGCGAAGGCCGCCTCGCCAGCCGAGCAGCGCTCGTCAGGATCCACACGATCCTCCTCGTCAGTCAGGATCCGCACGATCCTCCTCGTCAGTCAGGATCCGCACGACTCTCCTCGTCAGTCAGGATCCGCACGACTCTCCTCGTCAGTCAGGATCCGCACGACTCTCCTCGCCAGTCAGGATCAGCACGACTCTCCTCGCCAGTCAGGATCAGCACGACTCTCCTCGTCAGTCAGGATCAGCACGACTCTCCTCGCCAGTCAGGATTCACACGACTCTCCTCGTCAGTCAGGATCCGCACGACTCTCCTTGCCAGTCGGAATCCACACGACTCTCCTCGCCAGTCCACCGGGTCGGCACAGCTGAGAACGAGCGGCCGCTGCCGCCGGCTCCACTCTGGTCTGGCGGCCTCTGGTGCGCCGGCCGCCGTGTCGCAGCGACACCTGGTGCCGGCGGCGGTGGCCGACATTTGGCGCAGGTGGTGCGACACCTGTCGCCACAGACGACCGGTACCACGTGACGCCACGGCCGCTCAGGAGCTCAGCGTGGCGGACTGTTGTGTTTGTGCTGGGTCGATCGGTGCACGTGCAGTTGAGGGTCGCCGCCTGGGTGTCACCACCCAGGGAGTTTACCCACTGGAGGCGCAAAGGAAACTGTATTTACCAAGTGCAGCTACACGTCCTATGGCCTTACTGAATGCAAAACTGAATTAATACATAAAGCCATAACAGATCAGTGCAACTATGAGCCACAAGGGCCCTTCTTGGTTTCACTCTGGACACTCAACCAGTTGCCCACCAAATCCGTCGATCAGCCCTCTCTGGAATACCGAAAAGCAAGCCCTCTTTTCTTATAATGTGTGTCTATGCTGTTTTTAAAGATGTTCAGTGTGCTACTATTGACAATGGTTTCTGGCAGCTGGTTCCAATGTTCTACTACCCTGTTGGTGAAGAAAGACTGTCTTAACCTCTTCCTGTTGTGATTAACTTTAATTTTGAATTGATGACCTCTAATTGCATCATTTCTGTTAAATTCAAACATTTCCCTGAGATATCCCTGTACCTGACCATGAACAAATTTAAAGACCTCGATGAGATCTCCTCTCAGCCTTCTATATCTACGTGAAAACATATTCAATTTCTTCAATCTTTCCTCATATGCCAGGTTACTTATACCATTAACCATTTTTGTTGCCCTCTTTTGTACTCTTTCTAAAAGCCAACAATCCTTTTCATAGCTAGGGGACCAAGCTTGGACACAGTATTCCAAATGTGGCCTGACATATGCACAGTAAAGCTTCCTGATGACTTCCTAACTTTTGTATGATACATTCCTGTGTATTGCCCAATCATTCTTAGTGCCTTCTTCCTGGATTCTCTAGTCTGTTCTAATGCCCCCAATTTTGTGTTCAAAATAACACCTAAATCCTTCTCCTGCTGAGTCACAGATAGTACTTGGCCACCCATCAAGTATGGAGCCTTCATATGCTGCCTGCCAACATGCATGATTTTGCACTTATCAAAATTTAATTTAATTTGCCATTTTTTCGGACCACTTCACAAGTTCGTCTAAGTCTTTCTGCAGCAAGACATGCTCATTGTGTCCTGTTATTGCCATAAAGACCTTCAAATCATCCGCAAATTTGGAAACCTTACTGCTTAGGCCACTTTCAATGCTATTTACAAATATAATGAAAAATAGTGGCCCCAGTACTGACCCCTGGGGGACTCCACTAAGAACATTTTGCCATGATGACCTTGTACCATTTAGCATCACTCTCTGCTGTCTATCTGAACACCACAACTCCATCGATTTTAGGATGCTACCTGCAATACCATGGACCTGAAGCTGCATCATTAACCGTTTATGGGGTACCTTGTCAAAGGCCTTACCAAAGTAAAGACATGCTCAATCAACCTGATTTCCCTGATCAAATTGTTCTGTAGCAAAATTCAAAAAGTCCAAGAAATTTGTGAGACACGATCGCCCTTTTCTAAACCCATGTTGAGTATCTTCAATCAATCTGTTTCATTCCAGAAAACTAACTATTCTATCCTTGATAATTTATTCGAGTACCTTGCAGACTAGGGAAGTGAGGCTTACCGGCCTATGGTTTTCAACTTGCCCTCTTTCTCCTTTCTTGAAAATAGGAACTACGTTTGCCCTTTTCCAATCAGTTGGAATTTCATTTTGTGAAAATGATCTACAGAATATTATACTAAGTGGAATTGCCAGTTCCTTTTCAGTTTCCCGCAATACCCTAGCATAAATTCCATCAGTTCCTGCTGCCTTGTTTGGCTTTATTTTCCTGATATAATTGAAAACAGCATCACTATCAATGAAATCAACATCGTTTATCTGATCACCTGTCACTGAACTGTGGTGCACGGTTCGCAGATTAGTCTCATCTTCCAATGTAAACACTGATTTAACTCCTTGCTCAGCTCCTCAACCATCCACCATCCTCACTCAATATAGTCCCATTTACTTCCAGTGGACCAATTGTGCTTGAAACTTTACTTAGTTCGTAGAAACTAAGGAACTTTTTACTGTCCCCATTACAGTTCCTAGCCAAATCCAATTATTTTGCTCGCTTTGCTGCTCTGGCTTTCTGCTTCACAGCGTCTCTAGCTTTTTGATACGACCTAGATTTACGATATTT
Organism: Ashinkailepas kermadecensis; assembly: GCA_034440615.1. Classification (NCBI taxonomy): domain Eukaryota; kingdom Metazoa; phylum Arthropoda; class Thecostraca; family Neolepadidae; genus Ashinkailepas; species Ashinkailepas kermadecensis. Next base: position 23,417 of record JAOTOM010001054.1, read on the forward strand.
GAAGCTTCCTTAAATACTCTAAATGCATCTTTCTTAGCCTTAATTGCTTTTATCAAATCTGGCGTAATCCATGCTGGCTTTCCTACCCTTCTTTTGCGCCTTTGCTTTTGGGGGACATGTCTAATCTGAAGTTCCCTCTAGTAAGATTTGAAATTTCCCACATTTCACAGGCATTTAAATTGGATATTTCTTCTTCCCATGGTATGACACTTAAAGCCGCTCTCATGCAGTCAAAGTCTACCCTGTTAAAATTTAGAACCTTTGCCAAATTATCCTTGATTGTTCCCTCTACATGTGCCTTGAATCTCACTATGTTATGGCCACTTCTACCCAGAGTTTTTCCTACAGTCAAGTCTTGAACTAAATCACTTAAATCTGAGAAGACAAGGTCCAAGAATGAGCCCTGCCTAGTTGGTTCCGTTGAAACTGGTGTAAGAACAGGTCCTCTTTAAGGCATTTCCTAAACAGTTTCCATGATGGGGAGCCCATACTCACAATTTTCATATCCTTTTAGATTAAAGTCACCAAGAATAAGGCATTTCCTCCGAAAGTTCCTACTGATTTCCTCGAAAATTACCTTATCGAGCTCCAGTTGCTGAGAATGTGGCAAAGCTCCTGATCGTTAAAAAGCTCCTATCCTCAGTGTATTGCTGTTGCCTTTTCCCACAGCAACATCAAGCCAAATCGACTCCAGGGACACATTTTTTAACCCCATCTGCTACTTTTTGAGAATTGAATAAGCTATTCACATAGAGCATGTTGATTAAGTCTTCCCGAACCCAGGATTCTAATCGTTCAATGAACGCCTCGTAAGATGTTGATTGGCGTAAAAAGTGTTGTTGTTTTTCAATTCGGTGAAACTGAATGTGTAGCGCGATCGTCGGTTCCTTCTGGTGACGATTATTAGTGTTGAAACAAGCCAAGATTGGCATGTGTGTGAAGTGAGAGGGGGAGGATGGGATGGGGACGACAAATACTACATTGTAGTTGCTTCTTTTATTCAGCGTCCATGAAGTCAATGTAAAAATACATCCAGAGCTAGAGAAAGCTGGCGCTCTGAGCCCTCCCCACCACCGGTGTTTACACCGACATGTTGACTAGGCTTGTGGGACGCACTTAGCTCTGGATGGATCAGGCTGGTAATTTCCCGGCACAGTTGTCGCCACTTATCGGCATTCTGAGTGCGGCGGCATCAGACAGTGGTGAACACACTGCATACTCTCCGGCCAGGGTATGTGATAGATTAGCACTTGCATGGGCGTCTGTTTGTGATATATTGCTACCGACCGATTCTCCTGGGTGTTGATGTGGTTGTTAGAAATAATACAAGCACTAAGTTGAGCTTTCATTGACATTACTCCAATACAATCTCACAATACACTTACAACCTAATAGCCTGTCATGGATACCAATTATCATTTTTATCTTCATATTCAGGCACCCTTCTGACTGCACGAACATAAATCTGCACACCGGTAATTGCTTTTAGTACTACGAGTATGCTGACTTATGTCATAGCCACAAGTCTTGTGTCAGAACAATAGGCGACGTCTGCAATGCATAATATATTACATACTTCGAAATATATTGAAAATATATTTTGCTTCTGGTACAATGATGCAATTTGATCGTCTTTAATGTTGCCGAAGAAATCAAACTAGGTATCGCAATTTAATAATTGCAGCATTGTGACGTGGCCATATGTCGTTCATCCATAAGCTGACGGCCTTCCACGGGCAGTCCAAAGGTTCAAAATGGTGGCCTCCGTGCGGCCTGCCACCAATCCGGCTCAACTTCACCCACTGCAGATGAGATCTGCAGGGTTGAGGAATGTTTCGGGCAGATGTTTCGGGCAGAGTCCCAAGGCCCACATAAGGCTGGTAACATCGGAACACCTGAATATGTCCTTCGGAAAGATCTGGGAGATCTTTCTCTGGAAGGAGGAATAGAGGAACATGTTCTAGCCAACTCATGATGAGGAATGGTCAGAGAGAGAGAGTCGTTTGGAGTGATGAGAAATGGTCTGTACTCCATCAGGCTCCCAATCGTAAAACGGCTGACATTGGGCTGCACACTGGTCTGTACTCCATCTGGCTCCCAATCGTAAAAAGTATGTCACCTTGAGCCGCGAGAACCCGCACACTGGTCTGTACTCCATCAGGGTCCCAACCGTAAAAAGGATGCCACCTTTGGCCGCGAGGATCTGCACACTGGTCTGTACTCAGGCTCCCAACCGCTAAAGGATGCCACCTTGAGGCGCGAAAGCCTACACATTGGTCTGTACTCAAGCTCCCAATCGCTGACCATGCTCCCAGCCGCAAAAAGCATGCCACATTGGGTCATGCCACATTGGGTCGCGGTTCACTGGTCTGCACTCCATCAGGCTCCCAACAGCAGACATAAATGTGTCTTATCCGTACCTATATAAACTGTCAGCATGCAACGCTTCAGCTTGAGAATATTTATGTATTGCAAGAAGCATGCTATCTATGGCGAGTAAGCAGTTTTAGTGAGCTTACCAAGGTGACACAGTGCCTCAGCGTCCCATGTGTTCCGCCGCTCCAACACATTGCCACTGCCTCGAGGTCAGGTCGCTGTGCCTGATGTGCTCTCCCTGACCTCTGGCGGTCTTAACAATATTTCAGTCGTGTGCTATGAGAGAATGGCTTTGTAACGACACCGATATCGGCTATGTTCAAAGTCACATAGAATAACACGGCCTGGAGATCACGTGAGGCCCCAACATCTCACCTCAGTGACTCATTATGGTGTCAGCCTTATAAAGCAAATATCAACTCCAGCATATCATTTGAGTGACTCACCATGGAGTCAGCCATATGAAGCAAGTATTAACCTCAATAGCTAGACAATCGACCGGGAAATTTTCGGATAAGATATTGAATATTTCAGAATAGGATCTCTGAAAAGGTCACGAGGTCCATAAAAGGTTACGAGTGCGCGTGAGATCTGAAGTTTATCTCAGGAAATCACACTTGTTTTTATTGCGTTGAGTCCGTGCCCTCATTGAAAAAATGTGTAAGCTGTGAGCTAATTGCCACCATTATAACATTAACAAAATGTATGTGCACTTTCTCCGTGACCTAAATATTTCGAATATTTCGACCTTATTATTTCGACTAGTGATCATTTAGACGTAGAAACCAGAATGCACCAAAATAGTAACCCGGCCATGGATAACTGCATGCACCCATTTTAACAGGCACGTCTGAAGGTTTCTCACATAACTTGGTGATATGAGAAAAGCATAATAAGCACGTGAAAATATAACGTTCATACAATACGCATAGTTAGACGCAGGTATGGGATATGGAAAGGCATCAAACATCTTTTTAAGCCAAAAATCCACTAAAAATATCGTTAGTGAAACAGAGCGTGAATTAGGGTACAATTTTCGATACACCTGCAACTGTCTAGTGGTGTCTAATACTGTCTGCTGGTGCTCGGCGGTGTCTTATGGTGTGTGCTAGTGTCTGATGAAGTCTGGTGGTGCCTGGTGGTGTCTGGTGGTGCCTGGTGGTGTCTGGTGGTGTCTGGTGGTGTCTGCTGGTGTCTGATGGTGTCTTGTGGTGTCTTGTGGTGTCTGCTGGTGTCTGGTGGTGTCCGGCGGTGTATGGTGGTGTCTAATACTGTCTGCTGGTGCTCAGCGGTGTCTTGTGGTGTCTGGTGGTGTCTGTTGATGTCTGGTGGTGTCTGTTGATGTCTGGTGGTGTCTGATGGTGTCTGTTGATGTCTGGTGGTGTCTGTTTTCATGTATGGTGGTGTCTGGTGGTGTCTGGTGGTGTCTGGTAGTGTCTGGCGGTGTCTGTTGATGTCTGGTGGTGTCTGTTTTCATGTATGGTGGTGTCTGGTGGTGTCTGGTAGTGTCTGGTGGTGTATGGTGGTGTCTGGTGGTGTCTGGTGGTGTCCGGCGGTGTCTGGTGGTGTCTGGTGGTGTCTGGTGGTGTCTGGTGGTGTCTGGTGGTGTCTGTTGATGTCTGATGATGACTGGCAGAGTTTAGCGATGACGGGGGTGCGATTCTCCAATTTCGCACGGGCGTTGGTTTCGCTGGCAATGTTTATGCAGGCAGTATACACTGGGATGGACTGCGTCTGCAGCCATCACAGCCCAGTATACCGACTGCTCAATACGGCGGCCACCGCTATATAAGCGTCTCCGGTGCCTAGCCGACTCACACTGCCCGAGTGTGGTGAGAGCGGTGAATTCAGCACAACAGCCCACTGCGGTAAGCACGCCAGCCGACTGCGGTAAGCACGCCAGCCGACTGCGGTTACCACGCCAGCCGACTGCGGTTACCACGCCAGCCGACTTTGGTAACCACGGTAGCCGATAGCACAACAGATCACAGTAGCTGGCTTCCCATGCATCGTCCAATCATCTCGTAACACCATCGTGAATAAGTTGAAGCTCGGATATTTTCTGCTGTGAAATTATTACTCAGTCCAGATAATATTTTCTATGCTTTTAAGGAAGTCGAGTCTGGTAGAATATTCCGTTTGCTCCCGATATTCTCATTTGTCAGGCCCTCGTGTTGTTCATTTCTATCCGAATGGTACTCAGGTGGCTGAGTGCGATTATCGGCATTAAAGCAAGCTGGAGAAACGAAACAAATAGGTCAAAAACGAGACCAGCTACGAGGTCTCGCCACAGGCATACAGCGTGATACTGGGGGCCATTGGTCGATCCGGGGGTGAAGTCAAATGTCAAGGGCCAAACTGGACACAGACAGGATTGCCACAGGCTACAGATTTCCATTGTGCGGACACAACAGTTTGTCAGCACTGGTATTTGCTGGCATGAGCATTACATGTATATTACAATTACGAAGTGCATCAGCTCGCTATTAAATTCCATCTAGGGTTCCAAAGAGGTGAAATTGAAGAAAATGCTTCACCAAACCTAGCTCATCCAGGCCTAAATTATACAGGTGGTCAACCACTTGATCACTTGAAATCATAGGATGTCGTATTATGCAAGACACTCCGAAGATGTATTGCATACAACCTACTAATGTATTGCATAAGGCCCACTGATGTTGTATTAAGTAGAACATTTGGATGCTTTTGACGTGTGCGAGGATGGCTGGCATTATATTCATGACTATGATGTTGTAAAAACGGATCTGTTATATGCCAAAATTAGTTTATTAAAAAAATAGAAACGTGGCCTAAACAATCAACGAGAATTCGGCTTGGCATCATTTTCAAGTTCAGTTCTGTTCAAGTACACCACATTGTTCTGTTCTGTTCTGCTCTGCTCTGTTTAAGTTCAAGTTCATTTTCATTCAGAACTTGAAATGGTGTCAAACCGAAAGCTCGTTCATTGTTTATGCCACCATTCTATACACAAAAATAAACCATTTTTGGCCTGTTACCGATCAGTTTTTAGTTTTTACATCATAATATGGATGCTTATTGCATCACCTAAAACATATGGATGTTGAATTGTGTGGTAAGCTTAGAGTAGTAAGTGTGCCCTCATCTGCATCTTGGACACCTTGGCGCATTTGGCCATGATTTTGCAGCCGGAAATCCATATTATACGGCTTTATACCGCCATGCAGACCTTGCATGCACAATGCCGATTTACTGCCTTTGCCATGCCAATGCTGCTTTCCAAGAATATGTGCTGATTGGTGAGGACTTGGCCAATTATGAAGTACGACATATTTTCCCGGGTAAACCAAACACACGTATTTACCATCATGCATACCATCATTCAACGGGATATGAAGACATCCTGACACATATGTCGCAACGAGATATTTGCTCTCTCAAATTAATGAGATAGGATTAGATTTCAATTAGACAATACTGAATGAAAAATTAGTGCTCTAAAACACCAGTGTTCTTAAAAAAATGAAGAGAACTGAACAAACATTAAGAGCACCGGCCAACAGAAAACCACAGCTAGTGAAGAGGCTAAGGGGAACAATAGCCCTTCATTGAAGGAATTAGCCTCGCCACACCGCCCGACTGCGGCCCCAGGAAAGTGGATCAGGTCCCTTGACATAGTAACGCAACCAGACGGGAGGGGGAGCTAACGGGCGATACCCCCGTCCTGACGGGAGGGGGAGCTAACGGGCGATACCCCCGTCCAGACGGGAGGGGGAGCTAACGGGCGATACCCCCGTCCTGACGGGAGGGGGAGCTAACGGGCGATACCCCCGTCCTGACGGGAGGGGGAGCTAACGGGCGATACCCCCGTCCTGACGGGAGGGGGAGCTAACGGGCGATACCCCGTCCTGACGGGAGGGGGAGCTAACGGGCGATACCCCCGTCCTGACGGGAGGGGAGCTAACGGGCGATACCCTCGTCCTGACGGGAGGGGGAGCTAACGGGCGATACCCCCGTCCTGACGGGAGGGGAGCTAACGGGCGATACCCCCGTCCTGACGGGAGGGGAGCTAACGGGCGATACCCCCGTCCTGACGGGAGGGGAGCTAACGGGCGATACCCCCGTCCAGACGGGAGGGGAGCTAACGGGCGATACCCCGTCCAGACGGGAGGGGAGCTAACGGGCGATACCCCCGTCCTGACGGGAGGGGAGCTAACGGGCGATACCCCCGTCCTGACGGGAGGGGGAGCTAACGGGCGATACCCCCGTCCTGACGGGAGGGGAGCTAACGGGCGATACCCCCGTCCAGACGGGAGGGGGAGCTAACGGGCGATACCCCCGTCCAGACGGGAGGGGAGCTAACGGGCGATACCCCCGTCCTGACGGGAGGGGGAGCTAACGGGCGATACCCCCGTCCTGACGGGACGGGGAGCTAACGGGCGATACCCCCGTCCTGACGGGGAGGGGAGCTAACGGGCGATACCCCCGTCCAGACGGGAGGGGAGCTAACGGGCGATACCCCCGTCCAGACGGGAGGGGAGCTAACGGGCGATACCCCCGTCCTGACGGGAGGGGGAGCTAACGGGCGATACCCCCGTCCAGACGGGAGGGGGAGCTAACGGGCGATACCCCCGTCCTGACGGGAGGGGGAGCTAACGGGCGATACCCCCGTCCAGACGGGAGGGGGAGCTAACGGGCGATACCCCCGTCCTGACGGGAGGGGGAGCTAACGGGCGATACCCCCGTCCTGCCAAAGAGGCCCATTTAGGCGCACGAGGCGTCCAAATTTTGCTTTGTTTTCCCGCTGAGAATCAACAACAGCTGGAAGCCCCCACAGGAGACAGAGTCTCATAAATTGTAACTATATTATTCGCGCACACACTAGTGAACATCCGGGCGCGCTTGTCGTGGTTGCATGTTCGTGTGGTCGCATGCCATTCAATGTTCTTGAATGGCATCAGGAACCTACCGTTTTCTTTCTTTACTGGAGATCCCCCGATGTCCGCATTAACATTGCGTCTGACGCCTAACGCAAAACTAGAAACCAGCTTGACACACAATGTCGCAACTGACACCAAGGTGACACTGTGAGATTATTGATGCTCTTAATAGTGAGGTTAAAGATCAGATTCTGTCGACGTTGAGAACGTCCGAAAACTTCTCTTCAATGTTGACAAATGTGCTGCCCATGTGCGTACGAAACACTTACCAAAATGTTGCGTAAGGTATTGTCAGTCCAATGACTGACAGCGACAGTGCCGCGCGCGACAGTGTCGCGCGCAGCACTATGACAATGACGTGTCGCGCGCAGCACTATGCTACGTGGGGAAAGTGCTACATCGGGTCAAATTCTTGATTCCATTCTTTTCACTTTTGCTCCAACTTTCCATTTTCGCTTTTCTAGGACAAGTTTTTGCTAAGTTCAAATTACACGCTCAAAATAATTATAGCGTTGACCGGAATTCTAAAACTTTTGTCAGAGGTAACCTTAGGCCAATAACCATGGATGACCTCGATCATTGGATGGAATCGGATGACCATTCACGGCAGTACTTTTAGTTCAGCGTTCACTTTCATCCATAAGCCATCCGAACATTTATTTAGCCACCTCTACATTCCAACATTTTAAAAATCCCTATGTGCAGGGGTACCGCTGACCTGACCTGGGGGGCTAAGCTGTTAATAGTACCTTAGGGTCCGATCACCAGGTGTGAAATACCAACCGACAGATCATGCCCATATCTACACGCGTATCTTCATCATTTGACGTGATGTGTTCTCGGGCTGAAAATATCCGGCTTTCTTGATATTTTTATATATTACTTGATCTAGATGGGTCAACAGTTAATCTCATTGGATTATGTCTGGCGACGCTCAGTTGAATCTGTGTCAAACAATACGCTCGCTTTTGTTTCTTGTCTTCACCTTAATTAGGGGCAAAATTACGATAGGGGGGCAAGCGTCCCTCCCACTCACCTCGTTAGGGGAAGATGACACAATTGGCGAGGACTAAGTACGAATCAGATGTATCCAGACGCCAGTCTTGACGGCAGAAACAACAGGCTTGGCTATTATGGCAGATAAACGAAAGGGGAGGGTGGGCAAAGAAGACCCCCCCCCCACACACCAGTGTTTCGCGGGCTAAATGTGGTATTTTATGTGACTTGCTACCTACGTCACGCTCTTGAAGATTTCGTGATTTTAATTGTCGGTTGGTTGGTTTGTAATTGATTCTTATGACGCATTTTGCTGCGAGGTAATTAGCATCGCTAATCTCTCACGCCAATTGGTCATGGGTGGCGAGCGGCGATAGGTGAGATTCGAACCAACAATCATTCGGGTTAGAGACGATTATCAAACGCCTAGACCACTTCGTCCCTACGATGTGCATTGTGATACGACCTCATTTAATGGCTGACAACGCATCCCCGCCTTCAGCACCTAAAATATCACACAAACTATAACGTACAATTCCCTTCACGTAAATGTTCACTTGCCGGCACCTCGATTGCAAACACTCGCTGTTATAGACAAGCATGTAACGTACGCGCTTTGAAGGCGGCGCAAATGACATTTATGGTCCGGCACGCCTAAAAAATCACTCTCCCCCTCAAAACATACTCGCAAAGGAAATGTATGTATCCATTGATGCCAATCGGTATGCACTGGTATTGGCAACGCAAACAGGGTCAATTTCAGAGGTCACGTAACAGGGTACAAATATAAGTACACAAGGTTCTTAGTGCATATTCATATGAACAGGTGTCCCGCCTTCGTTTTCCGAAATATATTTCATTAAAAAGGTAGGTGAAGCTATAATTTTGTTGACCTTAAGTCTAGGTCACGAGGTCATTGGGGTGAATTGTAGAGTACGTTGAAGACAAGTTGCATGTTTCAAATCAGCGTGGAATGGGGATTCTAGATCTATACTTCTTTTTGCATTTATGCACACAAAAGATGGTTACATATCGATTCGTAGATAGCAATGTTTCGCCATTACCTGAAAATGCCATAGTGCATAGTTCTTGACCTTGGGGCTTTATGACATTAACAATGGTCTAATTGAAATCAGTGCCCAGGAATTACCCTGTACTCCAATTTTTAGTTCAATTTCTGAAAGATAAGTGTGTTCAAATCCGACCATAATGAATCTATTTGTCCTGATGCATAAATTCATTCTGGTGACCCAGTCACCCAGACGCCGGGGAAAGCGTAAGATAAGTACATATCAACGCTTAGACGGATGGTCAAGATCGCTTAATGTTTGAGCAGCCTTCTGATAATGTTGTGAAAAAATCAGCCTCATGCTGACAATTGGCAAACCAATCGTCACATCTCTTTCGGACGTGAGCAGAAATTATATGTTACTATTACTACATAAGATAATATGCAGTACATATTATATATGGCTATTAGTTAAGCGAGACATTCGCAAGTCTCTGACAAACACCTCCTTCATCAGTAGATGTGCTTATACATCGTTGGCACATCAGTTGTTGTGTTTATGCTGCTTGCTCGCCACAAATGTCGTCATGTATGTGCTTGCTTGATATTAATATTGAAACCTCTCCTTTTACGTGTTCCTTGAAGATAAATAGATTAAGGTCAGAATGATGTGCTTTCCTATGCCGGTTGTTCTTACCCGAACTGTTCGCCTATGCCGTGTGTTGCAAAATAGCAATAGCAATACCATGCCAATCTCCCCGACTTACGGCAGTGGTTTACTGGCCACCAACCTCCATTAGAAAACGCTACACACGTGTTTAGAATGTGGGCATGTGGGAGCCCAAGCATTGTGTTGCTTTATTCACCCGACCTGCTCTCTTTTCACAGAACCCCACCATGAGATCCATGGTCGTGGCCCTGTGTTGCTTTATTCACCTGACCTGCTGTCTTTTCACAGAACCTCACCATGAGACCCATGGTCGTGGCCCTGTGTTGCTATATTCACCTGACCTGCTGTCTTGTCACAGAACCCCACCATGAGACCCATGGTCGTGGCCCTGTGTTGCTATATTCACCTGACCTGCTGTCTTGTCACAGAACCCCACCATGAGACCCATGGTCGTGGCCCTGTGTTGCTTTATTCACCTGACCTGCTGTCTTGTCACAGAACCCCACCATGAGACCCATGGTCGTGGCCCTGTGTTGCTATATTCACCTGACCTGCTGTCTTTTCACAGAACCCCACCATGAGACCCATGGTCGTGGCCCTGTGTTGCTTTATTCACCTGACCTGCTGTCTTTTCACAGAACCCCACCATGAGACCCATGGTCGTGGCCCTGTGCCTGGGACTGGCGGCCGCGCTGCCCACCTACCACGAGCAGAGTTCCGTACGTCTTATTCATCCTCACCTGACTCATGAAGGCCACAGCAATGGCAATCTACTAGGTGGCGTGCAGAAGGCGGAGCACCACAACCCTGCTCACGGAGAGCCAGGTCATGTTCATAGCCATGGCCACGGCGAACCTGGACACCAACACCATGGTGGTGACGACAACCCTGCTCACGGAGAGCCAGGTCATGTTCATAGCCCTGGCCACGGCGAACCTGGCCACCACCACCATAGTGGTGACGACAACCCTGCTCACGGAGAGCCAGGTCATGTTCATAGCCCTGGCCACGGCGAACCTGGCCACCAACACCATGGTGGTGACGACAACCCTGCTCACGGAGAGCCAGGTCATGTTCATAGCCCTGGCCACGGCGAACCTGGCCACCAACACCATGGTAGTGACGACAACCCTGCTCACGGAGAGCCAGGTCATGTTCATAGCCCTGGCCACGGCGGACACCACCACCATAGTGGTGACGACAACCCTGCTCACGGAGACCAGGTCATGTTCATAGCCCACCGACACCATAGTGGTGACGACAACCCTGCTCACGGAGAGCCAGGTCATGTTCATAGCCCTGGCCACGGCGAACATGGCCACCAACACCATGGTGGTGACGACAACCCTGCTCACGGAGAGCCAGGTCATGTTCATAGCCCTGGCCACGGCGAACCTGGCCACCAACACCATAGTGGTGACGACAACCCTGCTCACGGAGAGCCAGGTCATGTCCATAGCCCTGGCCACGGCGGACCTGGTCACCAACACCATGGTGGTGACGACAGTCCTGCTCACGGAGAGCCAGGTCATGTTCATAGCCCTGGCCACGGCGAACCTGGCCACCAACACCATGGTGGTGACGACAACCCTGCTCACGGAGAGCCAGGTCATGTTCATAGCCATGGCCACGGCGAACCTGGTCACCAACACCATGGTGGTGACGACAACCCTGCTCACGGAGAGCCAGGTCATGTTCATAGCCCTGGCCACGGCGAACCTGGCCACCAACACCATGGTGGTGACGACAACCCTGCTCACGGAGAGCCAGGTCATGTTCATAGCCATGGCCACGGCGAACCTGGACACCACCACCATAGTGGTGACGACAACCCTGCTCACGGAGAGCCAGGTCATGTTCATAGCCCTGGCCACGGCGAACCTGGCCACCAACACCATAGTGGTGACGACAACCCTGCTCACGGAGAGCCAGGTCATGTTCATAGCCATGGCCACGGCGAACCTGGCCACCAACACCATGGTGGTGACGACAACCCTGCTCACGGAGAGCCAGGTCATGTTCATAGCCCTGGCCACGGCGAACCTGGCCACCAACACCATGGTGGTGACGACAACCCTGCTCACGGAGAGCCAGGTCATGTTCATAGCCCTGGCCACGGCGAACCTGGCCACCAACACCATGGTGGTGATGACAACCCTGCTCACGGAGAGCCAGGTCATGTTCATAGCCATGGCCACGGCGAACATGGCCACCAACACCATAGTGGTGACGACAACCCTGCTCACGGAGAGCCAGGTCATGTTCATAGCCCTGGCCACGGCGAACCTGGCCACCAACACCATGGTGGTGATGACAACCCTGCTCACGGAGAGCCAGGTCATGTTCATAGCCATGGCCACGGCGAACATGGCCACCAACACCATAGTGGTGACGACAACCCTGCTCACGGAGAGCCAGGTCATGTTCATAGCCCTGGCCACGGCGAACCTGGCCACCAACACCATGGTGGTGACGACAACCCTGCTCACGGAGAGTCAGGTCATGTCCTTAGCCCTGGCCACGGCGAACCTGGCCACCAACACCATGGTGGTGACGACAACCCTGCTCACGGAGAGCCAGGTCATGTTCATAGCTCTGGCCACGGCGGACCTGGCCACCGACACCATGGTGGTGACGACAACCCTGCTGACGGAGAGCCAGGTCATACACACATGACCGGTCACGACCAAGACGCAGTCTCTTCTGCTTCTGCAGGAGGAACTGCTTCATCTACCGCCGCTAGAGAGGATGGAGCGGCTTCTTCTGCTGCTGCAGGAGGAGCGGATTCATCTGTTGCATCAGGTGGAGAGGGTGCTGCTTCATCTGCTGCCGCCGGTGGAACGGTGTCTTCTGCTTCTGCGGGCGAAGGAGCAGCTTCCTCTGCTGCTGGTGGTGGAGAGGGAGCGGCCTCATCTGCCGCTGCCGGCGGTGCTTCCGCAGCGTCTGCTTCGGCATCCTCTGGATCTTCGTCTGCAGCAGCCGCCACGGACGACGAACACTCACATGAAGAGTTGCACAACTGCACTTGTGTGCCGTACTACCTGTGCAAGGGTGGTGACGTGATTTCCGACGGAGCTGGCAACATCGACATCCGCTTCAACTCGGGGTATGGAGATCATACGTATTTCAAATCTAACTCAAAGTGTCACAGCGACTTGGAAGTGTGCTGCCGGGTGCCACTCAGCAAGCCTGATCCAGAAATCGTGGAGGAGCTCACCGAAGAGCCCTACATCCCCAGTTGCGGCCACAGAAATCCGAGAGGAATTCCCGTCACCCTTGATGGTTTTAAGGTGGGTTGACATTTGCGGCAGAAAAGAGTAGTTGACTGTTGGGTTTACGGAGGTGCTCAATAGCAAGTGTGAATAAGCATCATCAATCGTAATGGCGCGGAACTGTTGATACACATCCAAGCATACTATCCGTCGCTGGATAACTGCGTGGAAGTATTATTGTTTGAAGATCTTATTGAAATATTTTGGATGAAAGACAGGAATCTGTTGTATTTCTTAGCGTCGCGTTTGCAGTAAAAATAATCGGAAATGTGTACTTGCGTGGGATGTGAGTTGCATCCATTTGTGTAGACATTGTGAGGAAGCATCTCCAGCCTGCTAGTGAATACCATGGACGACATCGCTATTCCAAGAGCGACTAGGCTTGCACGCCTAACGTTTCAAGTGGAAACGTTCAGGAGCCATTTAGTTGGAAATCACTGCATTGCGCAGTTTGATTTATTTTTCGATCTAGCTGCAATATTTGGATATCCATTGCAAATGCCCGACTGAAAAGTGTTTGCTCGTAATTTGATTTTCCTTAAGTGACTTCAAGCAAACACCCGCTCGTTTCGCTGAGCGAAATATGACATTTTTAGCTACATAGTGGTGTTGGTGTCATGTCGATCGGTCTAATGGTTCGGCCGCTATGCCGATTTAAGTTGAAGATTGATTCACTTTCCTGCTCCGTATATTTTTTTAAATAAAAATATCTCCCGCGGCAGTGTGATTCCCACGACAGCGAGCACCATTTTGTTTTTTTCTTCCATTGCTCATCAAATATCGTTGACTTCGGCGATGCACCGGTGCACGGTTGGAGCGCAAAATGACGGCGATAAGTGTCGTCCGGTAACGGTTGCAGGCATCGATTATTGCAACCAAACTATTTGCGATGACGAAAATTCGAAGGAGCTGGGATCATCACAAAGAGTGTCTATCCGCGCATACCACTTTCTCTTGGAAATGTCATCCGACAGTGGTGTAGGGACAGTGGAAAGCGGAGCCTTTTTCACGGACCGAAACACGTGCAGCCCGTGCCCCGATAACGGCGCCCACACACACTGCAGCCACTCATGGTCAATAGGAAAAGGGTAGCCGGTACATCGATCCATGAGGTGAAAGTGACGCCCAGTCCCAAAGTTTAGCTGTTTCCGAGACATGCACCCAATCGTGAACAACGCTGAAAACGTCACTTCTGATTTTCACAGATCTGTCAATCGGTCCATTGGTTGTCGATATATGGCGGCTTTAATCGGGTCGATCGGGAGCGCTAAAATTGGTGATTTTCGGAGCGAAAATCTCAGTTTTACATGCTATTCCTATGGGCGGCCAATGATTCACGGGACACCCGTTCACCCATGGGTGAACGGGACAACCATGGGTGACTCTTTTCTCTCGCGCGCAGCTCGTCGACCTGATCGCAACGAAATGGTGCCCGACGGGTAGCCAACATTTGGGACTTTCACGTGATGTCAGCCATATCTCGTTAACTGTGATGTGAGCCGTACTGGGAGCCAATATGCGCCGGTCTCGGTCGGCCCATGGAACTTCCCAAATCACATGTTAAACCAATGGGCATGCCGAGACAAATTTGAGCGCGTGTGGACCGGTGAACTGGACGTTGCATGTAAAGAATCGACTTCAAAATGCTTTTTCTCTTTTCCACCCCCTCCAAATTTGGGAGAGTTAATACGCTACTGCACTTACCTGACTGCGGTGGTCCGTTAATGAACACTGACTGACTATAATGACGCTCTACAGGAGAGTGAGTCTCAATTCGGAGAGTACCCATGGGTGGCTATTGTGTTTGGAGAGGCAGACTACGAGGGGGAGACGGTGATGAAGTACGCCTGCAGTGGATCACTAATCGCCCGAGACGTCATACTGACCTCCGGCCACTGTGTCGACCGGTGAGTAACTTTAGAGACTTACTGACCGCCAACTATTGTGTCGACGGGTGAGTAACTTCAGAGACGTACTGACCGCCGGTCACCTGTAAGTAGCTTCAGACGTATTATTGAACGCCGGCCATGCGCCGAGGGTGACTACTGAGTAGTCGACCGGTGAGTAACTTCAGAGACGTAATGATCGCCGGCCACTGCGTCAACGGGTGAGTAACTTCAGAGACGTACTGACCGCCGACCATTGTGTCGACGGGTGAGTAACTTCAGAGACGTACTGACCGCCGGTCACTGTGTCGACCGGTGAGTAACTTCAGAGACGTACTGACCGGCAGCCATTGCGTCGACCGGTGAGTAACTTCAGAGACGTACTGACCGCCCGACCATTGTGTCGACGGGTGAGTAACTTCAGAGACGTACTGACCGCCGGTCACTGTGTCGACCGGTGAGTAACTTCAGAGACGTACTGACCGGCGGCCACTGCGTCGACCGGTGAGTAACTTCAGAAGAGACGTCGTACTGACTGCCGACCATTGTGTCCACGAGTGAGTAACTTCAGAGACGTACTGACCGCCAGTCATTGCGTCGGCGGGTGGATTAAGATGACTAGTATTTTGTCATCTCCATTTGATTGCCTGATTATGCACTTGTCCTAAGTTATAAATACAGTCATGAATTGCTTGCTACCTGCCTGCCGATCGGAAGTCCGACATCTTACGAGCTTCGCTACCAAGAATGATTGTCGAATCCGCATTTCAGGTGGTAGTCATCTGAATCCTGTATTTTTTTCTGGATCACCGGCAACCACGGCGAGCTGGCATCTGCGCCTGGTTTCCTGTTTGGATAAGTGGTCAGAGTTCAATGCCTCTTATCATGGGAGTAGATTCCTATTCAGTTCCGTGCGCAGTGGCCCCCGGAACATTTATGATAGACTCGAAAACAAACACGGGGTTAACATTAGCTGAATCTCGTTGCGTGTACAGCGGATGCTTAAAACTACCTTTCGCCCCCTGGACGATTTTTAAGCATTCTACTGAGAAACTACAAGCGTACCTCTCCTTCGAACGTCTGAACTTCCAGGACAGTTATATCACCAAGGTGCTGGTGCTGCCCTCGGTCACATGCAGTGGTCGTATAGTCAAGGTGCTGGTGCTGCCCTCGGTCACATGCAGTGGTCGTATAGTCAAGGTGCTGGTGCTGCCCTCGGTCACATGCAGTGGTCGTATAATGAAGGTGCTGGTGCTGCCCTTGGCCACATACAGTGGTCGTATAATCAAGGTGCTGGTGCTGCTCTCGGTCACATGCAGTGGTCGTATAATGAAGGTGCTGGTGCTGCCCTTGGCCACATACAGTGGTCGTTTAATCAAGCTGCCCCCGCAATGCCTGATGATTGAAGCTATTATCGAGTGGTCCCTTTCCGATGTTTCTTTTCCTCATTTGAGCGTGGACGTCCCGTTTCTTCATGATAGGATCTCCTACACGTATATGGGAATGTCAGTTCTACATTTCTTGTATATTTTTTTAACTGCTGAGCAGACTTGTGCTCGACTCAAATTTTATGAGTCGACTCACATTTGACTCATAGATCTTGAGATCCGATTCAACTCATGATTCAGAGCAGGTCAAAATTATTTGATTCGACTCAATTCAAACTCAGAGCTCACAAAGCATGATTCGACTCATGACTCAAACATTAATTTGAATCGATTCAGATCCGACTCAGTGGTTTCACCCATGAGCCATATGTATATAGATATATTATATATATAATGTGATGTGAAAACAGTTATAGCAAACATAATTTATTCGACAGAAAGTTTGATGTCAACGCATCTTCATCTATGTCTAATTAAATAAGGGAATTAGTATTTATTTAGACACCAACGAAGATGCTCTAACATTGAAACATCTGTTGAAATTATTATTTTTGCCATACCTTTGGGTATAATTGGAGATCAATGTACATTTAGATTCTTTGGAATTTTTATTTTGAATACACGGTATTTTAACGTAAAAATGACGATGCGACCACTCATTTTCTCCGCAAATGATTACTTTTCAGTTGGCAAAGAAATAAACGATCAAAATCTTCACTCTACAAATATAGCACATCGCGTATAATCATCCGTACCTGTTGTGTCATATACGTGATAAAGAAGTTCAACACTTCATGCACTCGATTTAATACTCTTTGACATCGAAAACCTTATGTTTCTGCCTTAATTCGACATTTATTTCCGAGAATTCATACTCTCAAACCAACGCGTCCACAACGCGACCAAGGCCGGAAATTGCCTTGCGATGCTGTAATCTTTAAGGGCAGTGCTGTCTAACACATCCTCGAAAGTTTAGTATGTATATTTACTAAGAGGGGAAATGTGTTTAGTAAGAATATTTACTAAATTTCTGGACGTTTAATAGGCATTGTTGCTAAAGTTACCTATACAATGTCGCATATATTTGATGACGTTATGGCCGAAAAATTTGCTTCGGAGGATTCTGGTTTTCCGGTTAGGTTGGGTTACGTTAGGTTAGATTATATTATGCTATGATACATTTGATATATTATGCTATGATACATTTGAAATATTATGTTATGATACATTTGATATATTATGCTACATTATCTTAGTCTAGGTTAGGTTAGGTTAGGTTACTTGTGCCTATGACGTCATCAATTGTATGGACCGCCATTTACTTCAAAGTAATCATTTGCTGTGAAAATGAGTGTCGCATCGTCTGCATCACGCCAGAAAGCATACTATAGCATTAAAAACAAAAAAAATCAAAAGTTACTTTGATCTCTAAATTTACCTAACTGTTTTCCCCTCACATTATTTATCATTCGTCATGAACTGTAATGGTTGGCTTACATATATATATATATATATATATATATATATATATATATATATATATATATATATATATATACATATAAATGCATGTGCATGTGCATAAAGTAAGTGACTCAAAAATATTAACAAGATGAATGGTTGTCAATGCATATGCAAAGCAATGAATGCAAAATACTTGAATCCACATCAGCATGATGCACAACCTGAATCATATATACCTGACACACATCATCTAACTTCAGCATAGCACCCAGGTCCTGTACTGCAATAGGTATCCGCACAGAATAAAATTGCGGTGATTTGTTACAGGCCCCCACGAAGTTGATTTGGTAGCGGGCTTGAAGGTTTCCCTTCACCATTGGTTTACATGCAATTTTACCGACTTTCTCTACGCTATCTTGCATATTTTATGGAAATATAGAGTACTTTGACGTATTCTAATTGAAAGACCTATTCTTTAGCTTCAGCAAAGTGTATCCTAAATGACCCAGTAATAATCGTCCTGCATAACAATGTGCCATTTCCGGCAGGCTCACCATCAAGCGCCTCCAAAATAAAGGGATTGTTCCCGATATTGGTAGCCTCCCTCTACCATCAATTTTACGTGCTCAAGTTGTCACCCTCATTCAAGAGCGGAAGAAAGGACAGCCAGGGGGGGGGCTAAGTGCGCCATAGCTTCTTCTCCCCAGTGGCAGGAAAGTTTCTGAAAGGTAACCACAGAAGACCGCCTGAAATGGTAAGGCTACTGATGATGGCCTCAGCTGAGATACCCCTCGCGCAAATGACCTCGCAGGAGCCGAGGGGGACGGCTTCGGGAGCGGACACAGCAACGGCACCAATCGCGATCTGATCTGGTCACTATGTGCATGACCTGCCAGTGGTCCGCGAACTGGACCGTGCACGCCTGACCCGCTGTCTGCACGATGGTCGCTGGGAGCCGGCGGCTGTGGAAGACTGACGTCTTCCTATTTATGTATTTATTTATTTCACGATGCATGCCCTCCACGTACAGTGGCTATTATGGACAGTCCTCTACGATTTGTTTTGGAAATCACATTATAAAATAATATTTAGGTACTACAACATACGTAGGTTTTAAGTAATCCAATATCAGTGCGTTTAAGTGATTCAACATCGGTAGGTTTTAGGCCGTCCAACATCAGTAGGCTAGGTTAGGTTACATTAGTTTTTATTGATAATTGTATGTTATTATTAATTATATACCACCACATCCAAAGCCCTTTCCTACACTTCCCATATGGTGCTGAGGTGGGACAGCATGTATCCGTAGTCAAATTATTTTCTTGGACTGATTTATTAGATAGAAGTACTTGAACTTGAAGTGCTTATATCTTGGGAATTTTTCATTTTCCAAATGAATGAGTGTCAAATTCGTTGAAATCACATCAGAAGACATCAGAAAAAGAACATTTTGATCAAACATTTTTGCCATTTTTACACAAATCCTGTAATTGTCGATGGAAAGAATCAACCTCAATATAGGCATCACTCACTTGTTATCTCATGATAACATCTCCTTTATATATAAGTTTGAGACATTACTTAAAGTACACAGGTCAGGACTTCGAGCAATCGTGTTCCATTCACCTGAACAAAACCTATATAATGTCACACATTCCAAAATACTTGATATTTTCATGAATAAAGTTGAACATGTGTTCCTATTGACCGTTCAACCTGCCACCAGATGGCAGGACACAAATTTAAAGATGGCGGCTCCGTTCGAGATAAACAATATGCGTACCGTATTGCGTGATATTGTCTGAGCTTGCTTCAGAGGAACACAGATGAATCCTGCTGTACCGAAAGTATCAATTGCGCAAATATGGGAGTATATCGGCGATAAAAAGCGTTGTGCCATTGAGGGGGAAGCCGTACTAGATGCAGGACACATTATTTATAATTGTGGTACGATTGGGAAAGAACCGGGCAAGGTTGCGGTGCAGGCACTCTGCATAAAATCCAGCCACCTACGCGAGAAGCCCCATGAGCTACATGCTGTGGTGGAGTGTGGGAGATTCTGGGTTCAGTGCTCATGCAAGGCTGGCCTCTCAGAAAGTTGCAAGCATTGCATTGCTCTGCTACTATACATATACAGGTGAGGAAAGTTAAAGGTTGAATGATTGTTATGATTGATAGAACTGCGCACAGATGTAATATGGAAATGACAAATTAGCTTTAGCAAGGCATAAAGCCAGTAGGTTCTGACCCCTGATGACATCAGAATTTCCATCTATGCCTGGCATCATGCAAATGTGGAAGCCTTGTGGAATTATTGATGTTGGGAATATCTGATTCACCCACATTGCTTTCATGGATCTGCTTACTCTGAATGCTAAATCATTTAATTATTGGTGTTAAATTCATGGCACCAAATATACAGGAACCACCCAATTCAAATCAACTGATTCAATGAAACAGTCCACATGTTCAGTGTCCAGAGTGCATCCAAGAAGGGCCCTTGTGGCTTATAGTCGCACTGATCTTGTTATGTCTTCTATGTCTTTACGTTCTCTGAAATATGTTGTTATGAAGTTCAGTTTGGATACAAGATAAATCCATCCCATGTTTTTTTTTTCACCACAAAGCAAAGGAGATTAGGCTATATTTGGTTGCTTCTATTTTAATTTGCACATTTTTAGAAATGTTTGTGAATTGTTTGATAATAATTCATTTCAATTCTTCTCCCAAATTGAAATGTTCGGCTAGGATAAGTTTTAAGAGGATAAATTTGTGTTTCAAGTGTTTATAAATTCTTGGAATTTCAGTCGAGTCAAAACTGGCACGATACACATGGTTTTCTTCTTCCCATGCAATGTTTATGAATGTGGTTAACATATTAACCACATTCATTTCCTCTCACTCATTTCCTCCGCAATTGCATACTTTTCAGTTGACAAATGAAATAAGACCAAAAAAGGGAATTAGAGTTCAGTAATATAGCATTAAAAAGGTTTTAAAAAATGTAACATAACCTAACATAACCGTCCATATCAGAACAATTACCCACTGGTGTTGGATTGCTTAAAACCTACTGATGTTGGAACATGTAATATCACTTTGTCAGCAAAGGAGTCTGCATCATCCACTTAGTCAATACTATGTACTGTGATTTGAAATAGTGAATACCTTGCTTACATCAGCATAGTTATTCCCCAAAGAAATGGAAGAAGTTTCTAGGTGAGCTTCAACAAGTCCAGTCCATATATTTGTTCTCCAATTTGTGCTCAGGGGCTTCTTCTATGTAAATACCAAATAAATTTTAACACATCCCTTATGTGCACATGATTTACATACCAACAATGCCTCAAGGTTGTTTAATCTAACTTCTGCATTACATGATAAGTTGTAAATGTAGATAGGCAATTTAGCATTATGTGTATGAAAGCAATATGGTTGAAGTACATGCTGGGAACACCAATAATTATATGAAGCCTCCACCCATACATACATACCAGAAAGGATATCATCATCCTTCTTGAAGTGCTTGCTGCATACCTTCATGTGCCTTGATGCTTTCGTGCCAATTTTTAAAATGTTGTGCCACTTTTTCGAGAGTAATTTATCTCTCGGGAAGCGATGGAAGCTGACTTCAGGTTCCCTCCTGTGTAATGATTTGCATTGTGGAACACAACAGTACGAATTGGACTTGCTCACCTTATCCACTTGATCCATTATGTTCACAACTTTGCAAGAACCCTCACACTCTCAAACTTCAAAGACCCGAAATAGTATGCGTAACCTCAGTGCTAGCCACTTCCATGTATGCCACTCTGACTTGTTTGCATTCTTGTTTCTAAATTGTTTCTGGTAGCGCGCCAAACTTGTCACACTTTCATCTGCCCCACAGTAGTTCAACGTGTCTGCCGACAGGTGGCAACCCTTTCGCCTTGAACGGTCAATAACAAGAACAATGCTATTTTTTCAACAAAAAAAAGATCATGCTTGTATTCCAGACTAAGTTTTAAGATATTACCGAAGACATATACAAACTGGTTAAAATATGTTATATCCAGTACACATTTTCTTCATATATAGGAGAAAAAAGTCCTCTGCAACCAAGTTGATACCATATTTAAAAACCTTCGGATGACGTCATGCGGGCTTGAAGGAAAACTTCGATCTACCTTCTAGTAAAGGTACCTTGGTTTGTTATTTGTCACACGCGCGTCTGATATGATATCAGACGCGCATGTGACAAATAACAAACCAACGCAGTTTTATTCAGTGCAGATGCCCATTCCAGTGCAGGACAGTTTCGGTTCCATATTATTTTTCACAATTACAACCCATTTATGTGTTGTGCTCCTGGTACTAGGATTGACTCATGCATGATACTGATTGTGAATACCGAGCTTATCACTAATAATTATTTGTAGTTATTGTCATTGGTTTTTTGGTAAATAACTTCAGTACCCCTCATTCTTTGCTCACTGGCAGATGACAAGTTGACAATTGTATTGCTAAGCATGAATAATTTTGCTGTGTTTTTACTTCCTACTTTGTGACATGACATAATATTCACACAGATACATGCTTTATATCATTTGTTCATAACTTGCATTTGAGTCACAAGACTCACATGACTCATTGTGATTTGAATGATTGACTCATGATTCAACTCATTTATTTTTTAGAAAGATGTGACTCAACTCACGACTCAAGATATGTTTTGGGGGAAAGAATCGATTCAACTCAAGACTCATCCAAACACGATTTATTCATGAGTCGATTTTTGATTCAACTCGAGTCGAGCACAAGTCTGCTGCTGATAGTTTTTTGCGTAGTGCATATCAGAGAGGTGTTCCTTTTGAAGTCTGAGATTTGGTCGTCCATACATTCTACTCCAATTTTCTTAACATTATCTGCTGTGTGGATGACAAGCTCAATGTGAGGATGGGCAGTGTTCTTCGAGAAAAGTTGGGATACTTTACCAATTGCTGACTGAATTGCGGTCATTTATTTACAACATCATAGTTATATGCTCAATTTCGGTGCTTCTCTGTTCTGGTTCAACGTGTCCGGGCCATCGAGAACCCAACAAACATCCCCAATGGCCGATATGCGAAGTGGGAAGTGAGACAGGTCCTCAAAATATTCAGTCTCTCCAGACAAAATTAATCGGAAAAATAAGGCGTATCATTTAGACATATGCTGCTCAATCGTCAGCCCTCCAAAAAGCACGAACTGTATGAGTGCTAGATCTAAGCAATTGCCGTATTTTAGACTGTTTGGCATAACATTCATGGCTGCTAGCAATGGCGATGCCAACTTCAGTTTGCAGGGGGAGTCCAACCCCATGGGCGCTGGGACGGTTTTCAAGCAGGCGGGCAAGCCGGTGATTGGTTTCTGCCCCTGTCCCCGCACCCGACCCATCACATCCTCTACGAAACGTAAATAACATCATCACATTTCGGCAACTTATCTCTGTAATGTATTTTTTTCTCGGTTTTTATTTTCACGTTCAACATTTTTGTTCAGCTGTTCTAAATCTGATCCTCTGCTCTTCCCATGCTCCAATGCCCCTGTCATGGCTTTTTTTAATGACTGAGAGGAAGCGCCGTGACAGCAACATACTCCCCTCCAATCAGAACACCTTTTGGATTTTGGTCACATCGCCTTGAGGTCTCGGAGTACATACAAAATATTACCCATGGTAATTTCAGGTCACGCAGGCCATGGGCCTAAACAATGCGATCATGAAGAACACAGTCTCTCACCACCTCTTTTAAGAATGCGAAATTGTATCTAGTTTTTGCGGTGATAAGGACAAAAAGGTTAGCCTTAGGACCATGTTCGATTACTTTAGCAAAGTGTGACCGTCGTCTGGCAATATCTAGGTCACCAGTGGTCGTTGGCCTCGGTGTACCTCAATTGGCCCTGGTGACCTCGATATGGTCCTTTCTGTCAAAGACGATTGTGGATAAATTTTGACGCTGAATTCGAATTAAGGATCCATTTTTACAGGGATATAAAGAACAATAAGAAGCTCGAGGCGCTTAGTCTCGATTCCAACTGGGTAGGAGAGATAGAACGTCTTGGGAACCCATAAGATTTTCAGCGATAGCCAAAAAAAGCGAGTAACTGTAGCTAAAACTTTCCACACTTGTCTGAAAATACTCTCACTATGGGAGCAAATCCATTCACTGCGGCGGCAACACCGGCGAACGCGGGGACAAATTCCTCCGCAGTTAGCATATTAAAATAGGCCCTGGCTCCTGTCCAACCCAGACGCAAGCAGCCAATCCCCTTCACCTCCCCGTGGTATTGTCAAAACAACTGTTCCGGGGTCATGAAATGGTAGGTTATTATTCAGCTCCTACACTTTTTGACATTTTCGGGCTGGCGTCCTGTCATACCAATGGCCATTGCTATTGCTGGCAGTTGCTATAGAGAAAACATTTTATTCAGCAACTAGCAGCCAAAGCCGCAACGAAGGTCATCATTCCAGCACTAGCATGGCTGAAGGGAAAAGCATGCGTGCTATTTTATAAGACACGATGCTAGACAATAGCTGCCCAACCCTTTCAAAAGTAACATGTATTTAAGGAGAGGTCAGACAGGCAGGCGAGCCAACTCGTCGGACCAGCCGCGGGCCATGGTGACATTGACCGCGACGGAGACCGACCCGGCGGACCCGTGGCGGCACCGTCGGCAGGGAGACCGACCCGGCGGACCCGTGGCGGCACCGTCGCCAGGGAGGACCCGGCGGACCCGTGGCGGCACCGTCGGCAGGAGACCGACCCGGCGGACCCGTGGCGGCACCGTCGGCGGGAGACCGACGCGGCGGACCCGTGGCGGCACCGTCGGGGGAGACCGACCCGGCGGACCCGTGGCGGCACCGTCGGCAGGGAGACCGACCCGGCGGACCCGTGGCGGCACCGTCGGCAGGGAGACCGACCCGGCGGACCCGTGGCGGCACCGTCGGCAGGGAGACCGACCCGTGGCGGACCCGTGGCGGACCCGTGGCGGCACCGTCGGCAGGGAGACCGACCCGTGGCGGACCCGTGGCGGACCCGTGGCGGCACCGTCGGCAGGGAGACCGACCCGGCGGACCCGTGGCGGCACCGTCGGCAGGGAGACCGACCCGGCGGACCCGTGGCGGCACCGTCGGCAGGGAGACCGACCCGGCGGACCCGTGGCGGCACCGTCGGCAGGGAGACCGACCCGGCGGACCCGTGGCGGCACCGTCGGCAGGGAGACCGACCCGGCGGACCCGTGGCGGCACCGTCGGCAGGGAGACCGACCCGGCGGACCCGTGGCGGCACCGTCGGCAGGGAGACCGACCCGGCGGACCCGTGGCGGCACCGTCGGCAGGAGACCGACCCGTGGCGGACCCGTGGCGGACCCGTGGCGGCACCGTCGGCAGGGAGACCGACCCGGCGGACCCGTGGCGGCACCGTCGGCAGGGAGACCGACCCGTGGCGGACCCGTGGCGGACCCGTGGCGGCACCGTCGGCAGTCCACCCACCTGATTCAGATGCTGCCGGATACAGAGACTGGGAACTTCAGAAACACGTGGTATTTTCCCGCAGCTTGCCAGCTTTTTCAGGTGGGATCGGACCTCATTAAAGAAATCTCAGGTGGGGTCCGGAACGCACGGTCTACAACGGTGGTATTCTCATTCTTGCAGTCTAGCACCTTCACGTAGGACTTAGCCTCACTCCCGGCCGAATAGTACATATGGTGCTTGTTACAAGCATTCATAAGGTGCTATCGCAAAACAGCGTTGTTTGACAGCGTTGTTGTTGTTGCCCTTTAGCATGCAATTAGCAGCAAAGGTGCTACTCATTTTTTATAGTGCACCCACCTTGCGAGTTATGCTAACAGGGAAATAGTCCAGTGTCCATAGTGTCGAATAAGAGCCACGATCATGGAATAGACTGAGCATAATGGTTAAATGTAATACATATCCACACTTTTCAAAGCATGGTTATCCAGAATTGTTAATCAAGCATGTGACTAATGCATGACCGGTTCGACAAAGACAATGAAAACCCATAACAAATAGCATATACCTTAGGCATCGGAGCTCTGTGCGAATAACTCTAGAAAATCTATGAGCGTGATGGAGTCCTAACAATTCCCTGGGACAGAAATAAATATTCGATGTACGGTATTCGGCGCCAATCGTCCCCGAAGCGAGGACGAACAACTGCCGTACAACAACCAATCAACTGCCGTACAACAACCAATCAACGGAAACATAACACGACGGAGAACTCAAGCGTCAATTTCCAGGGTGAACCAACTGAGACAGAAACCACCATAAGCCGATCAGGCTGTCGACCACTGGTCTGTGGATCATAAATCCAACTTTGCTGACCACTGGTATCTGGATCAGTGGTCAGGCGTTTTGCCAAGTGTGCTACTCAGGACAAATAATGCTGCCTTACAACTGGATGCCATCGGGATTACCCACTGCATTCCAGGAGCATGTGGAGCTATTTTAGGATAATTTGTTTTATTCATGGCATGTCCATAGGATGAGTGTTCGGTGCTATGCATGCCGCTTCTTTAATACTGGGATGCGTCCAGTGGATTATATTTACCGGATGCTTGTGTATTCTGATGATGGTAGATGACTGCCGTCTGTCCAGAGGCTAGTTTGATTAAAAAACCTTAGCTAAGGGAAAACGAAATTGTCGTCATTGGAAATACGCAGTGTAGTATTTTGAATGTTATAAAAATTCACCACCGAAGGAAAATCGTGCTGTTTTTTTTTCCTGCAGCGTGACGGCATTTTGTCGGACGAAAAATAACGAAAAATAACGACAGAATGGATAACGTCATAACTAGGAGTGATATTATTGGGCATATAAAATAACGGCACAATGGATAACGTCATAACTAGGAGTGATATTATTGGGCATATAGAAATAACGACAGAATGGATAACGTCATAACTAGGAATGATATTATTGGACATATAGAAATAACGACAGAATGGATAACGTAATAACTAGGATTAATATTACTGGGCATATAAAAATAACGACATAATGGATAACGTCATAACTAGGAGTGATATTATTGGGCATACAGAAATAACGACATAATGGATAACGTCATAACTAGGAGTGATATTATTGGGCATATAAAAATAACGACAGAATGGATAACTTCATAACTAGGAGTGATATTACTGGGCATATACAAATAAGGAGAGAATGGATAACGTCATAACTAGGAGTGATATTATTGGGCATATAGAAATAACGACATAATGGATAACGTCATAAGTAGGAGTGATATTATTGGGCATATAAAAATAACGACAGAATAGATAAAGTCATAACTAGGAGTGATATTATTGGGCATATAAAAATAACGACAGAATGGATAACGTCATAACTAGGAGTGATATTATTTGGCATATAGAAATAACGACAGAGTGGATAACGTCATAACTAGGAGTGATATTATTGGGCATATAGAAATAACGACAGAATGGATAACGTCATAACTAGGAGTGATATTATTGGGCATATAGAAATAACGACAGAATGGATAACGTCATAACTAGGAGTGATATTATTGGGCATATAAAATAACGGCACAATGGATAACGTCATAACTAGGAGTGATATTATTGGGCATATAGAAATAACGACAGAATGGATAACGTCATAACTAGGAATGATATTATTGGACATATAGAAATAACGACAGAATGGATAACGTAATAACTAGGATTAATATTACTGGGCATATAAAAATAACGACATAATGGATAACGTCATAACTAGGAGTGATATTATTGGGCATACAGAAATAACGACATAATGGATAACGTCATAACTAGGAGTGATATTATTGGGCATATAAAAATAACGACAGAATGGATAACTTCATAACTAGGAGTGATATTACTGGGCATATACAAATAAGTAGAGAATGGATAACGTCATAACTAGGAGTGATATTATTGGGCATATAGAAATAACGACATAATGGATAACGTCATAAGTAGGAGTGATATTATTGGGCATATAAAAATAACGACAGAATGGATAACGCCATAACTAGGAGTGATATTATTTGGCATATAGAAATAACGACAGAGTGGATAACGTAATAACTAGGAGTAATATTACTGGGCATATAAAAATAACGACATAATGGATAACGTCATAACTGGGAGTGATATTATTGGGCATACAGAAATAATGACATAATGGATTACGTCATAACTAGGAGTGATATTATTGGGCATACACAAATAACAACAGAATGGATAACGTCATAACTAGGAGTGATATTACTGGGCATATAAAATAACGACAGAATGGATAACGTCATAACTAGGAGTTATGTTATTGGGCATATAGAAATAACGACAGAATAGATAACCTCATAACTAGGAGTGATATTACTGGGCATATAAAAATAACGACAGAATGGATAACGTCATAACTAGGAGTTATATTATTGGGCATATCAAAAATGCATTATCACTATATTTCCATACTGTTAGGGAGTCGCCTACACTCCCTTCGCCATGACATTAATATTGATTATTTTCTTTAGTACAGCAATATTTTTATTATTATTATTATTATATTTTTTTTTTAAAATAAATTTAATCCGAGTTATTGCTGGGGTGGCTTTATGAACCAGGGTTCTATTGCTAAGCAGAGCTTGTTGCGTGAACCCTGGCCCCACCACCCGATCCATTAATTCCAGTTCAACGGCAGAATTTTGACCGAAAGTTTAACGTGCCGTCAATGCACCGACACGGTCGCCCGGTAGCTCGTCCCCGGTCTTCATGGTTCACTATATTCACTTCATGGTTGATTTCATTTGCAATATCTGCAATTGCACCAGAAGTTGCCGCCATTTTTCTTTCTGGTGATGGCCATGTCGCCGGGTAGATCGAGTTGATGAGTCATTTTGATAGCCGTGCGTTCAGTTATCCACTCCGGCGAACGAAAAGAAAGAGCTTCTTATTTTCATGACACATCACACAGATGTAAACATTGTTCGCTTTCCATTGACCATTTGTTTCACATAATCTAACATCCGTACACGAAGGCTTTAGTATTTATGCCATGGGAAGGTTGGGGTTAGTTTATTATATTTAAGTTTCATGAGATGGTTTGTTAGATTACACTAGTTTATTGCAGAATACCAGTCAGTTCAAATACAAAAATTGCTGCGACCTTCATATGGCATCCAAGGTCCATCTTCAATGGTCCATTGCAAGTCGTAAGCAAATGGTTCCATCGCAGGCAGGAGTGGATTGTATTGTGATTGATTCCAATGTCTAAACGTATGGTAGTTTTATAATACCAATTGCAATTACAAAAAAAATGTTTGGTTTCACCTCCAGAACCCCAACCACATTGATATTCCGTATTGAAGATTGTCAGTTTACAGCACAGTCTTTGTGAGCAATTACCCCAATTTCAGGCAACAACCTAACTCAACTTAACTCATTGCAAACTGTCCCACATTTCGTTCCCTTCTATCTTCATACTCCAGCTGTCCATACCGCCATATCGCACATGTTTTATGCCATCCGCCATCCTGCAAGATTAGGTTAAGTTAGGTTTGGTTAGGTTCGGTTAGGATGGGATAACCTAACGGGGATGAGAGGGTTCCGACCACTTTCCGTAAACCTAACGTTAGGCTAGCATAGCATACTTTCACGTATAGGTTCTTCGTGATATAGCATCCATAGATACAAGTTATATGGCACTCAGCATCCATATGGATGTAAGTTGTATGTCATCCTGCCAGGTTAGGCTAGGCTAGTATAGGTTAGGTTAGCTGATATTACACTGTTTTGGGTTACCTGTAGATTTTATGTAACATTGCGTAAAGGTTTTTAGGTGATCAAACATTGTTGGTGCAGGTTTTATGGCATCAATCATCTGCAGGTGTACGTTTTACACCATCCTACAGCTTAAAGTGTAGATTTCATGCCATCAAAACGCATTCGGATTAGATTAGTTTATTGCAGATTGTCATAGGTATCATGTCATCCAACATCCATAGGCTGATGGTATTTCCCACCAAACATCCGCGAATGTCAGTTTTATGCCATGAAAAATTATATTCAGACTCGTGATGATTGGTTCGGTTAGCTTATTGTAGATTACCATTGGCTTTACATCATCCAATATCTGAAAAGTTGCACCCCTGAAGGCAATTTTTGTGATGGTTAGTTTTGTGATGGTTACTTTTGCAAAGCTGCCATTCCTGCATGGAAACCTGTCCAATATCATCATTATTTATCATGGGTGTTGAGACCGACAGGTATCTAAATACCAACACCAATCCCTATCTTGTTTACACATTTTGTTTACTTGGTATACACATGAGTGGTAAATGTCACGCGACAGGCGTGGTCAATGCCACGCAGATGCACCAATACCGCCCATTCCGCCAATATGCACCAATACCGCCCATTCCGCCAATATGCACCAATACCGCCAATTCCGCCAATATGCACCAATACCGCCCATTCCGCCAATATGCACCAATACCGCCAATACCGCCAATATGCACCAATACCGCCAATAATTATGTTGTGACCTATAAGTGTTGACTAGAAATAATGACGTAAAAGCACAATTTTCTCCACCATTTTAATTGTGATCCACACAACATGAATGAGCCAGCGCAGACTACTCCCATGTTCTACGGCCCACGGAACAAACTTGGACATCATCGTGGCCTTCCATGTTCATAATCAACTGCAACTCCCAATGGCCTTCGTTGAGTCCGCCCAGCCATGTGATATGCACGGCCATAGAATACTATTCGACAGAAAATCCTACGCAAATACGATGTTGTTCGGTCTGCAACCCCGCATTCACAAGAAAAAAACGCAGTCGGTGTGCAGGTATGTTTTTGGTCGCATTTTTAAGATTTTCCACGCTATGGCCACCGTTTCCGCCGCATCTGGGCTTTATGAAACCAAAAAGTCTTTCGCTGCGATGAATTGCGGAGTTATTCGTGGAGGCGATTTCTTTTTGCTATCGGCTTTATGAAACCCGATGGAGTAGAATTGGAGAATATACCGTCATCGAATGGATTTTTAATGACCTCGCAAACTGTCGATACGTGCCAAGTTACCATCTGGCACATTTGGCAAGGAAAACTACAAACCTAGAAGTATGGTGCATTTATATGATGTAGAATATCATAGATATTATAACATTAACATTTAACATTTTCTAACATTATTATAGATATAGACATATTTTAGTGTCACTCAGCGTAGCATAAGGTAATATATCATGAGCAAATGTTAATATCGTCATCGTCGTCATTAATGTTAGCATTGGCTAACGTTAATACCGTTTATGGCCACGTCCTGTTTAGCACCGCCCCTGCCTTCTTACCACACGTCCCTACTGATTGATGACCCAGTGTCTTCACGTTCACAGCTGACTTTACCCCTGGCACCTCTGACGCCACCTCTAACCTCTCTCACGGCAGGAAGCAAGCCAGCGAGCTCTTGGTCCGGCTCGGAGACTGGGACACCAAACGGCGAACCGAAATCTTCCCGCACCAGGAGGTTCTCGTGGTGCGTATCGAGGTGCACGCCCAGTTCAACTCCCTAACACACTCCAACGACGTGGCGCTGCTGTTCCTGGAGCACGAGGTGACGTTGCAGCCGCACATCGACACCATCTGTCTGCCGGAGGCGGACGAGACGTTCGATGGCGCTTCATGCGTCACCACCGGTTTCAGGAGCGACACGTTCCACAGATACAGGGACCAGAACATCATGAAGCAGGTCCACCTGAGCATCGCTTCACTCGCCGACTGCCAGATCAGCCTGCGCAACACGCGATACGGCCGCCGGCTCCGGCTGCCTGACACCCTCACATGCGCCGGCAATGAGCCGGGCTTCAAGTGCCTAGGCGACAAAGGCTCTCCACTCGTCTGCCCCAGCCATTCGAACCCCGACAAGTACGTGCAGGTTGGCATCGTGGTGTGGGGAGCCGGCTGCGGCGATCTCGGCGTGCCGGGCGTTTACGCCAGCGTGCCGAAGCTGCTCGCCTGGATCCACGAGCACCTGAGCTCGCACCACGCGATCAGAGCCGCCTCCGACAGGCTGACCGTACACGAAGCGGTGCAGGTGCAACTCGTGCAGGTGGCACCGGTGCATGCAGAGGTGGTGTCTGTGTCCGTGCGTGAGATGCCTTCAATTAGGTATATGAGTGCCGAGACTGTGCTCTGCAGACTTCAGCTTTTGATATCGAAAACCAAACATGCCTACAGAGGTGTGCCGTCGGAAGCTGAGTACGAACGGTGGTGTCCGCCCACGTACCAGTGAGTTAGCGAGCTACCGCGGCCTTCGTCACTCAAAACCGGCACACCGCGTGTCAGCTGACTACCGCAAAACGTGAAGCCATTATCGACCTACGGGCTTCTACAGCTATTCTCGGCTACAGCTACGGCCTGTCAAAGAGCAGGGTGTTTGGATATTCAGCAATAATACAAACATATTGTGAAGTATTTTGCTGTTTTATATTCATCTACATTCCCTTATATATCTCTCTTTCTCTCTATCTATTCCCATTCCTCCCTTTCTCTCTCCATTCTCTCCCCTTATCTCTCCCTTTCTCTATCACTTTCTCTATCTCTCTCTCTCTCTCTCTCTCTCTCTCTCTCTCTCTCTCTCTCTCTCTCTCTCTCTCTCTCTCTCTCTCTCTCTCTCTCTCTCTCTCTCTCTCTCTCTCTCTCTCTCTCTCTCTCTCTCTCTCTATATATATATATCTCTCTATCTCTCTCTCTCTCTCTCTCTCTCTCTCTCTCTCTCTCTCTCTCTCTCTCTCTATCTATCTCTCTCTCTCTCTCTCTCTCTCTCTCTCTCTCTCTCTCTCTCTCTCTCTCTCTCTCTCTCTCTCTCTCTCTCTCTCTCTCTCTCTCTCTCTCTCTCTCTCTCTCTCTCTCTCTCTCTCTCTCTCTCTCTTCTCTCTCTCTCTCTCTCTCTCTCTCTCTCTCTCTCTCTCTCTCTCTCTCTCTCTGTTTCTCTTTCTCTCTCTCACCCTATCTT